>LPNX010027281.1:5488-78619 GCA_001517045.1 Pseudotsuga menziesii
TTTATGGCCTTGTCCTACCCCCCCTTCTCCCGCTACCGCGTGGTCCCTTCGCTGGCAGCCGCCCCTCTCGATCCCTCTGGTTTTAAAAGCCCGTCCTTTCAGGGATTTAATCAACACTCCCTCGCACGCTTCAGTATTCAATCCGGCTCTCAATATGGCTTCTATGGGACGCCTTATGCCCTCTCATTCCTCATTCATCCTTGGCCCTGATTCGCTTGACGCTCTGAGTTTTCTCATGCATGTTATCTCTGGTATAGGAGAAGGGAATTTTCATGGTCTTCCGTGGCAGGTCTTTCCCGGTATTCGCACAGTGGTGAAAGAGAGGGTGGCACTTGCAGCCTTCTCCCCGTGTTTTTGCTTCTCCCTCTCTGTTTCGTCTCCAGCTTCATTATTTTTAGGCTCCCGATTCGGCAATTGGGACAGCAATTTGGTCATTGGATGCAGATGCAGTGGGTGGGAAAAGGGAGATGTGGGAACACTGACTTGTGGTGACAGTGGGCTTTGTTTGCTAAAAGAGCTTCTGGTTCTTCGTGCTTGCATCAACAGCTCTGTGGCTGCTTCCAGTTCTGTTCTCTCTATTCGGAAGCAGTTTACTTGTATCACTCTTTGGCCAAAAGCTAGTGAAATGGCTCAGCAAGGGGAGAATGCAGGGCTCGTGGATATTAAGAAAAATTTAAGGCGCCTTTACGAGCTGTTGTCCATCAGTGTAATGGACAATAGGGAGATGGCCCAGGTGGTGAAGAAGATGGAAGATACTGTCAGTTACACCTCACATCAAATCAGCAATCAAGATTCACGTATTGATGACGATGAGAGTCATCTTCTTGAAGTTCAGGGCCATGTTGAAAGGATTGCTAAGGACCTTCAGAAACTCATTTCCATGAACCAAAGCAGCCGAGTTCATGTAGCTTCTGATGACGTCGGGCGTCCCATGGAGGAGGAATCTGTCATGCAGCCAAGAGGCAATCCTTAGTTATTTCTTGTTTAGCTATGTTAAATGTATTTCTGTCTTCTTTTTTGCAAACAGTTTGTAAGGGTTTACACGACCCTAGGCTTTAAGAGTTTTTCTCAGAATCATTTTGAAGGGTATAGGGAAACTCAGTGGATGACCTCCTTGTGCTTTTTCTCTGTTAAGCACAGATACTTTGGTACACTCTTTTTGTATTGAATGGCTATGCACAGCTACTTTTTTTATATATTTCTTTTCTGTTTCTGTTAAAAAAAAAAAAATGCTATACATACCTGTAAATTCACGACAGCCAAGTCGACAGCTTAGCTCTGCATAATCTTTTGGAGGAAATAGAAATTAGGGAGACACTGAAGCATAGAATTGGAGAGTTGAGAGTTTGAGTCCCGACCTCCAACTTTCCTATACTCGTAAACCCAAAATATTTTTTTTCACAGACTTCACCAATCTCTTTAAGTTCGGGGAAGCTCATTAATCCAACCTACCCAACGTTCTACCTTTGTTTCTCTTTCTCCTACCTGTGAAAAAGGAGGAACCTTCGAGTTGGCCACCGCAGAAGACAACGAGGAATTAGAGTGTGCAACCATTTCCTTCTACAGAAAGACGATTGGAAGCAACGCCATCTCAATTCCACAATATCCTAACGCTCCTGAGTTGGTTTATCTTGCCCGAGGTAGGAAAATGCATGTTTGTGTTTATCGCATGATTACAAAAAAAACATTTTATAATTGCTTCCACGTCATAACATAGATATATCTGTGGAGGTGAGGGAAAACTAGGTATTGTTTTCCTAAGGTTTCTAGATACTTTCAGATATCATTCTTCGTTATGAGGGCACTCAGGGCGTAGATCAGAGAGCCCATAGGAGGAGGAAGAAGAAGAAGAAGAAGAAGAAGAAGACTCAAGTAAAAAGGTGAGGTGAGTGAGGAGGGGAGACATAATAGCGATATTTGTAGGAGAAACCCACTAGTGCTTTGAATGATGGAAACGAGCCTCTCTAAATCGTAGCCATTGTAGACATAGGAAACCCGCATAAACAGCTCGGGCACAAGAGTTAACATGTAAGCATCTCAACAAATTAAGTAATGATAATATTCAATTAAGTATATGACAAATTCATTCGTTTCTTTTAGAGATGACTATATGCATATTGTACAACCATTCTCTATGGCCGGCCCTCCATTCTAGTTGCATTTGTCTCTACTACCTAACCCCCTTCCTTCGATGAGACAGGTAGACTAAGCGGCCTAGGTTGACCGTGGGATACTGGGAGTGATGATTCAAATGATTATGACCCCGGTAAATGAATGGAAATTGGATTAAATCCTAGAATACTGGACTAACTAGTATAGGATATGATTCATGAGCACAAACAAAGGGCAGCGTGTTGCTAGCCTACTACCAAAGATTCGTCATCCTAGTCTTGTGGTGGTCATAATAGAAATGTCTAGCACTGGGTGAAACCCTGGTCTGGAAACTTACATACCCATTGGACCAGGTTAGGTTCAAATCTAGAAAAGATTGTTCAATGCATTGTAAATTGCAACTTGTAAGTTGTAACCCAAAAAACAAAACAATTAGTTTTTCCTTACATAGCCTTGACAGTGGAGGGTTATCAAATCAATTCACCATCCTTAGATATGACTCATATGAGTATTTAATTTCACATTATATACTCAAATACTCAAGTGACTTGTAAGTTGTGATATCAAGTGACTTGGTGAACAATAAGATGACATATGGAAAATCGAGTTGGCAGGTGGCATCATCTCATACCAAGATTTAATGAAGTTGGTCAATAGTAATGCATGCTAATGCCATTAAATTCTTTGAAAGTGAACATCGAATCATGAGTCACAGTCCTGACTCACCGACTTGAACTTGGCACTAGGAAGCCTAGTGGCCCACCGTGGTCCATGTCGATTGGGACTGAGATCCTCATCCATGATCCGACTATTCAAGGGAACTTGGGAAGACTCTGAGTCTCGAATCTTCCATAGTCCACTAAATCCCTGGATATGCAAATTTTGTAGCTGCCCTTATGTTGCAAATTTACCGAGGCTTACTCAATTTCATTATTGAAGTGCTGGGAATGAAACTATTTTTTTTTTGCATGGTAAAATTCCTTGTGGCCTTCTATGACATTTAAAATGGCCTTTTAAGGGCTCTGAAGGCTTCAAATTTGAATCTTGCTACCATCTCGAGACTCTTTGGATTCCCCGACCTTCACACTATAACTTCCCGCATCCGCGTTTGTTATCTATATTTTTCTTTGTGTGTTGTCCTTGTTATCTTGCCTTTTCCTCGTGTGTTTGTTGCAACGTTTATATGCTGATACTTTGGACCAATAGTTTAATTATTTATTTTTATTTTTATGATTATTAATTTCTTCTCATCAACATTATGACATGTTGAATTTTTGTATCCATGGAAGTGTTCCTTTAGTGATTTTGTGCTTTGGTCACTAAAAAGGGGACAAGTTATATGATCCTTGTATTAATAATTAACCAAAAGAGGTTCATGAGGCCTATAAGAGGTCGAGGAATCGAAATATTTCCCTGAAACTCGGAGATGGGGTCGAGCCTCTACCTTTATACTGCATATGGATCTAAGATTGGTTTTGGGTCAGCACCCCAGTTTAATTATAATTGGATCAACTGCTACGATGTTTAAAGGAACTGAGCTTGGTGAAGCTACATTGACTGGTGCAGCTAGTTCAATGGTCATAGATCATAATACTTATACTGAAGTTACAAAAGCACCTCAGTATGGGACTTGCAAGGACTCTTACATTAAAGGAACAACAACTAGCTATGATTCTTGTAGGTATCAATATGGTACTGGTTCTAGTACCTAATTCATAATTGACGTATAAGGAACGTAATTTTCCTTTGGCACGCACTTAACCAGGTTTGCTTCATTAATGGTGCAGCAGGGATAAAGATGGTCAAGAGAAAATTCATGCAATTGCTTTGTTGGATCTCTGAAGATTGAGGTGCATGGCACCAATATTACTAATAGAAGGTAGACAATTTACAAAATTTTGACTTTATTGTCAAAATTGCAATTTTCCATGACACAATTAAAAATGACTAATTCATATTCTTCTAGCTAGTCATTTTTTATGTCGTGACTAAATTAGTCACTTATGTTAGTCATTTTTAACTCTGTCACTTATTATCTAGTCATATTTGTTAACTGGTGACTAAATTAGTCGTTAATTTTAGTCGTTTATAGTTGGGTCAATCAAAATTGCTCATATTTAGTAGTAAATCACTTGAAAAACCTGTGGTGACTAGAATTTTTAGTCACGTAGTAGCTAATTCCTCATTTTGTACTAGTGACCACTTCCCCTTGTCTAGAAAGCCCAATAATGAAGTATATGTCCTCCACCTCTGTGGTGAGGGACATCCCATCTATCTGGAAGGACTCCGAGTCTGGATCCCAGTAATCCACCAGCATCTATAATAGTCTTGGTTTGTCCCTCAAACCACCAAGACACCAAAACTTGTAGAGTCTGCATGCACATAGAGCCTATTGAGCCATTAGATCAGCCCTTACTACTTCCTCTACCTCACCATGTTCACGCTCTCTCCACTCTAGGACCATCCTGCACAAAAAAATTCCAATTTACCTGTTAGATTATTGAAAAAATCTTGTGTGTGGCCTCATATGCGATTGTTTGCAAAACAGTCGTGTATGTACACGGGTTTACGAGCATTTTTCGCATATATCCAGCCCTATACACAGAAAAACCCTCGATTTCCATGTGGGCCGCAGCGCCCTTTTTAGTTTGGCCTAGAAAGCTTATTTGACCATGGAATTTGCTAAAAATTCCATCAAAATGAAAGAGAAGAGACTGGATAAATACCTAGAAGAAACAGTAGTGAATTCCATCGGCTAGATCTCCTGGAATTCGCTGTCGAAAATCAGAACTCAAATGGGTAAAAGTTTCAAATGTTTTATAATATTTTGAATTGTTTACTATTTATAGAAATTTTTCAAATATTTGAAAATTTTTACCCCCTTTTCTATAGTTTTGACATTTTCTAACCATTTTGGACCATTTTTGACATAATTCATGATGTAGAGGACCTTTTTCAGTGTCGTTTCAGCCGTTGGATTGACCCATTCATGCCGATCTCAGGTATCATGTCTACACTGGCATATAGGTTAGGTTTCATCATCATTTTCATTTTGCATAACCTTATTACCATCTCATCATGACCTTAGGTACGAACCCACTCTATTATGTCACGGAACCTTCTTGCTACTTTAGAAGTGGCATGATATGAGTGGTAGAGCTTCACCTTATATGGGTACCCTAATTAGCAACTTATTTGCATTTGGTGCCCATGCCGACATTTTCTCCTTTAGGGTGTGGGAGTCCATTGTATAGTACTACCATGACATTTTGCAAGAGCCTCATACTCCTCTTGATCTTTTTGCTGGCCTATTTCCCTCAGGACTCCCTCATGTCAAGTTGTGAATGCATTATCATGAGATTTGCCTACCTTATCGAGCTTTATGTCGGCTTCCCTGACATTGCGTTTCATCCATATAGCCTGAACTCGTCTCATGTCTAGCCATGCAGAGCCATTTTTTATATCCTTCGCAGCTTGTTTCCCTTTTTTACCGGGAGGGGATTTTCCCCCAAGTGTCGATATCCTACACATGTATCCTTGCATTGAGCATAGGTATGTTCCACATCTTGGAACTAGTTTGTTTTCCTTTATGACACTCATCTCCTCCTAGTCTGTAACTATAAAGCTAGTTTATTCTTTTTTCAAGCTTTTTAAATAATTGAAAAAGTCCAAAAAAATCAAAAAGACAGACAAGGAAAGATGTTATCTGTGGCAGCTATTGAGTCGTGTCGCCTTCGAACAGAGCACTGTATATCACATCCATTGGTTGGGTTATAGTTTGACTTTAGGAGCTATACTCGTTTATATGATTTTATCTCCACCAACTAGTTAAGCTTCCAGTCCCCATGGAGCCTCTGTTGATGCCTCCTGTTTCGCAAAGATGTCCCAGTTTGTATATCAAGTCTGTGCTGCCTTTATTTAGTCACCATACGTCGTTATTCTCTTGTTTGAAGGAAGTTGAAACCTGTGTCGGCCATTCCTCAGTTATCTTGACTTTGCATGTCGGCCATTCCCGGTATAGTTACTGGTTCATGCACCTTATGATCAAGTCCTTCCACATTATACAGCTTTGTTGAGTACCTCGTGTTGGATGATGGGGGATGCCTTAATGCCCTTCTTCCAGTGGATTTCATCCCATCGACTTCAGATCATTTATTCTGGGATCAGAATCTAGAGTCATTTTGAGTGCCTTGAGACTTGTAGTCATCAGTGGCAGGTTCTCTCGCCATCGACAGTTTTTGGGAATACATCAATGTCCCCTGATCGATGGATTCTCTCAAGTGTTCAACCTCAACACCTTTATTCACACTTTTTAGTTTGCACTCTAGTACCTTGATTCCCATTTTCATTATCGGTGGGTAATCTCGCATCTATTAACAATATACATTAATGACCGATAATCAGACGATGGACTACTATGTTCGACCTTGACACCTCTATTCGCATAGTAGGACATGTACTCGTAGCGGTTTGTGTAGAATACTTTCCAGATTGGTGGAATCTCTTATATGCTACCTCCTTGATTGTGTCAGTGTTCATGAGATTTCAGCTCTCGTGACTTGATCCAGTATATGTTAGATATTTCCAGCCACTATGGAGATCTTGATCTGTTATATATCTTCAGCCATTATGGAGATCATGGTCCTTTGTATATCTTCATCATGGATATTCTGATCTATGTATATTGTACGTGGCGATGACCACTCATGTGATATCTTGTATCATGCCTATTCATGGCCATTGTACTCTTATGTATCCGGGACTGCTATATGTATTTGCAGTTATGCGCGGAGTTGTCTTAGTGTACTATGCTGATTCGGTGGCTGGTCTTTCATTTGGGATCCTTCATCACTCCACTTCTGGGATGGACTTATAATGTATTTCAGCCATCGTATGACCCCTCTGACCTCACACATTAGGGGGATTTGTTATAGTTGATTTCACCACTCCAGGTGAATCACACTTTGTATGGCCTTCCCCTATCCCGCTGCAGACTCCTTAGACCCCATGGACCATATTTTGTCCATTGATGTTTCCTTGACCATCCCTAAAAACATGTGAAAAATGATATACGTGACTTTTAAACCCTTAATCACGTATATACGTGGGTTTGACCACTAAAACCGTGTACATCAGGATGTGTACAAAATCCAAATCCTTTTGGAGTTTTCCTTGACATGGATCTGACTCACTTGACTCCTGGCCTTCCCTATGCCTTGAGATCGCTCGAATTCGACCTTTCATTACCCCTTTGAAAAACTATATAAGGAACTCTATGATACATTGAAGGCATAGGAGAGAATTGAGAGCAAAGAAAATATAGTTCATTGTTGGCGAAACTTATGCTTGAGTCTGCATCCCTTTGTCCCTTGGAGCACTAGTGTGTTCTTCCCAAGCTTGCCTTTTTCTTGTGAGCTTGCTATCGAGAGATGGAGGATTGAAGTGGTGGAGGCCCAAGTGGGGGATTCAGTTTCTCCAGTTCCTAGACATGCCATCAGAGGTTGTATCTTGTAATCTCTGATTTATATTAATAGAAATATATTTTCCTGTCCAATAATGTGTGTTTGAATGAATATTGTATCCATTGGATCATGTCAAATTCTTATACATTATTGATTATATAAGCTAGAATAGATCTAACACCATGATATATAGAATGCTTGTATTGTTTACTTGTTGTTGAGGAATTAATCTATCAATTCAAGCTGAAGTTGGAAATCTCAACAGGGATCTACTTCAACCGTCCAGAATAAGGTACGAGGTCTGATCCTTTAGTGTTAGACATTTAATTTCTATTGCATATTGGAAAGGATTGATTTCTGGAGTCAAGCTGTCTATTGTGGTACCCCAAGCTATAGGAATTTCTCTTTGTAACAATGTTCCTTGGTAAAGGTCAATCAATGATTGCTTGCACCTTTTCTGGATCCATATTCAACCCTTCTCTTGAGATAACAAATCCCAAATATACTAGATTTGTCTTCAAGAATGTGCACTTCTTCACATTTATCAGCAACTTCTCCTGTTGCAGTCTCTCTAAAACATATCTTAAATGCTTCAGATGTTCTTCTTTTGTTTGGCTGAAAACCAAAATGTCATCAAGGTATACTATCACAAACTTACCTATGAAATCTCTCAAGACTTCATTCATCAATCTCATAAAAGTACTTGGTGTGTTGGACAATCCAAATGGCATGACCAACCACTCATACAACCATCATTTGTCTTAAAGGTTCTTTTCCACTCATCTCCTTCTTTGATTATGATTTGATGATATCCACTCTTCAAATATAGTTTTGAAAAGCATGTTTCCCCACTTAGGAAATCCATCATGTCATCCATCCTTGGTAATGGAAATCTATACCTGATAGTGATCTTGTTAATTTCTCTAGAGTCAGTACACATCCTCCACTCACCATCCTTACTTAGTGTCAGTACTGTTGGTACCGCACATGGGATCAGAATCTTCTGGACCAATCTTTTGTCCAACAATCCTTAGACCTGCTTCCTCAATTCTTCATTCTCTTGAGGTGTCAACCTATACGCTTCCTTGTTTGGAAAACTAGGTCCTGGAATAAAATCAATCTGATGACATATATCCCTTCTTGGTAGTAACTCAATGGGTAAATCATCCACCACAATGTCGCTAAACTCACTCAGCATCTCCTGAATCTCCTTAGGTAGATCTTCCACACTGGTCTTCACCGTCACCACTCTTGGCTTACATACCACAACATAGTTCAACTCTTCTTTCTCAACCTGCTGCAAATATTCCTTTCCTGACAACATCAGAACTTTAGGTGTTGACTATCCTATTATACTACCTTCTTGTAAAGGGTGAAGTACATGTTTTATCCCAGTCTGTTCGAAACTATGACAATTACTCCTACCATCATGAGTTACTTTCTTATCAAATTGCCACGGTCTTCCTAAGAGTATATGACAAACATCCATGGGCATCACATCACACAGAATCTTGTCCTTATATGGACCTATTTGGAAATCCACTACACACTACTCACTTACCAGGATTTGATGTCCTTTGTGTAACCAAGATACTTTGTATGGAACATGATGCTTAGTCTTCTTTAAACTCATATTTTCCACCATCTCTATGAAAACAATATTGTCAGTACTCCCACTGTCAATCACCATCTTACAACACTTCCCTTGGACTTTACATGTAGTCCTGAATAACGATTTTCTTTGAGCAGGTTCTGCTTGCTCCTTCTCAGGATTCAACAAGACCTTGGTCATCATCAAATCCTCTCCTATCTCTAGAAATACTTCCACTACTGTCTAATGTTCTTGTCACTACTCATTCTGAGATACATAGGCTCCTCTCTGTCCTACGTCTTCTTTTCCTAGACATTCAAATGATTTATGCCCCAACTAGTTTCATTTGTAACACCGAATGACAGCCTCTTTGCCTCGTCCTCTACCTCTGCCTCCTTGGTAAGGTCCTCTTCTTCTATAATCACCTCCTCTACCATGCATCTCTTGCTGGTTAGAGTTACTAGACTCTCCTCTTTGCGGTCCAAATCTTCCTCTTTCAGTCGCTTGCCCTCTTCCTCTGGCTGAACCATGACCTTTATTGAAGCTCTGCTTCCTTGCTATCTTTTCTTCTGCCCTCAAGGCACACTGATATGCCTTCTCCATCATTCTGGGAGATATCATGCTGATCTCTTCTTGGATATCCATCCTTAGACCATTCACATATCTATAAGCCTTCTCTCTTTATTCCTCCACATATCCATCCCTTAGGTTTACTTTGTAAAAATCCTCAATGTACTCTCTCACCATTAACAATCTCTACCTAAGGTTATGTACTTTTCTATACATAATTAACTAGTAATATTTGCGCAAGAACTTAGCCCTCATCTTTGCCACCATTCTATCCTAGCTTTTTATCAATGGCGTATTCTTCCTCCTTCTTTCTGTTTACACACTATCCCACCACAAGGATGCATTCCCTTTCAACCTCGTCACATCCAATCTTACTCTCTTGTCTTCTTCTACCTCATCAGACTCAAAGTACTTATCCAGCTCAGTGATTAATTCAATGAGATGCTCTACGACGATACTTCCATCATAGGTAGGCAACTCCGGTCTCGGCCTTGAAGTCGCTCCTAGAATAGATCTGAAATATATTAACTCTGGTGTTTCCTGCATAGGTGCAGCTTCTTCTCTTTGCTCTCCATCCTCAAGTTCACTTACATCCCCTGCTTCTGGGTCTCTTTGTCTGTCTGTTTCCATGGCTTCCAGACGTGCCCTTAATTCCCTCATTTCTTATAGAACTTATTCCTTCCCTCCTGGTCAACCTCTGTCATGACCTCTCGCTCTCCCAATGCATGCAGCCATCTCCTCACTCTAAGCCTATGCAATAATAGTCATCTTTCACACTGCTACAAATTACCTCACCAAGCCTCTTCTCGGCCCTTGGTCTTTTAGAAATATTGGTCATCTATCTAGAACCTCTTGAGCACTCTTATTTTCTCTTTCCAGGATTCTATAGCTATGCTTCTCTCTTTCACGAGCTTCTCCTTGATCCTTTAGAAATTCTACCCACAACCTCAACTGTGAAATTTCTCAACAGGAAATTTCCTCCAGCTTTGATACCAAAAATGGTGTAGGTGGGTCGATCACAACCAACCCAACCAGCACTTCCAGAATCTAGTCGCTCCTACACTTAGCAGGACTGCCCAATTTATCCTAATGGCCAAATTCTGCGGTAAAATTGCCTCCCCGCAATTTTTCCTCCACAATCGTCGTCCCGCAAATCTGTTTCTGCAATAGAGTTTTCAAAGTCGAGTTGCAGGATGCGGGATCTCAAACACCCAATGTTGCGCTTTGCAACTTTCCTTCTACAATTGCCTTCTCAAAAGCGGGTTGCGGGATGCAGGATTCCAGCTTCCCAAAGTTGATCCCCCACAATTTCCTCTCCGCAAATTTTCCTCTGCAATTTTTCAAGCCGTCAGATCTTTGCGGCCTTCACTCCGACCGTCAATCTACTTTTGACACAGACCTCTCAGACCTTCGCAGATCTGTTAAAATCCTTGCAATTTCTGTTTTGGGCTTCTTCTGGACCGTCATATCTTTATCTGTGATCTCAATCTAGACCATTCATTCTCTGCAACACTTGTCAAAGGCAGAAAATATGCAGGTTGCACCGATTGATCATGAAATTGATCAATCCATCCTGCAATATTCTCGATTCTTTAGCCTAGCACTCTTATGCATGAATCTACACTCTACTTCAGCTATTCAAGCACGAAATTGATGCGTGAATTCAACAACTTCATAGAAATACACAATGTTCAGGAAAACGCTGAAGTCGGATCTACAAAGATACACAATTCAACATAGCACATGCACAAAGGATAACAACCCTACAAAAACACGGTTAATCCTTCTATTAAGCAACAAAGGAAAATTCACACAACTTGGATCTCTCTTCTTCTGAATCTTCAAAATATTTACAAGTAGGAATCAGACATAGGTCTATCCTCTCTCTGCAAACTCGGAATTCTAAATATTGAAGAGCAGAAACCCCTCTACATCTCTAAACTATCTATTTATGATAGGCTTCTACTCCTATCCTGAGTGGTCCTGCAACTGAAAACAAACACTACGAGGCATGATGAAAACTTCCTTGTCTCAAACAAACTATTGGCAACTTGATCTCCACGCAGGGATTTGTGATCCGCAGTTATTCCTATGCCGCTAATCAGACTATGACTCAGCACAAAAAAATTACAAAATATGCCACATCATGTGACCAAATCATCACATTGCTGGCATGCCACAATGCTCCTGCATCAACAACCCTTGGAAACTCTTCTTGAAGAGAACCCAAAAAATCTCATAATGCTTGAAGATGTAGATAGATTTGAAGAATCTTCCCTCTCGGTTCCTTCTTCCTCCTCATTGCTCAGAGAGGTGGAACAATTTGGTTCCTATACGAATGATTTGTTGCTCTTGAAAGAATAATCATCTACATCCTTGGGATCAAATCCAAATATGCAATAAAAATACTCTTTGAAAGGAATGGATTTACAAATCTCTTTCACCAACGCAATATACTCTTTGTTGTGGTGGGCCAAGTTTTCAATTGCATCTATCATCTTTGCTAAATTATTCTTAGGATTAGACATTGGTGGTGCAACCTTGTTGTCTTCATACTCCACATTTTCACAAAAGTAACCATCCTTTTCTCTTGACATTTTCAAGACATCATTAACATATTTCACCTCTTCTTCTTCAACAAACTCTCTACAGTACTCTTCATACTGCTCATCGTAGTCATCCTCATAGTATGACATGGATGCAAATTTCTTCACTGAGAAATTTATTTCCATAAGGTGAGTCGAGGAAAGAGCTCGGATACCACTGTAATGTTCTAATATATCATGTACATATCAAAACTCTAACTTTCTGCAAATCTAATGTAAAATTATGATATAAAACTGGCACTCAGTCAAACAATTTTTGGACTAGGAAGATAAGGGTATTTTGCTGAGAAATTTATGAATATGGAAGTGGGAAGAGAGAAGAAACCAAGGAAACTTTCAGTACAGTGATATGATATTCCCTCACACATTTATATCAGGTACCATATAGGTTTCAGAGTCATTTATACTGAAACTTACTCCCACGTTTATGGGTCTCCCAACCATGAAACTAGGAAGACTCATCCATTTCCTTTGAACCAGAGGCTTGGGGAAATGTACAAATATGTTATAATACATTTATAAGGTATAAATTAATGTTTCATACAGTTAGGAACAGTTTCAGAAATTTTTGGGGTTGTTTGGGACAAATTGGGAAAAATTGGTAATTTTAGCTTGGGGAGACCCTGTGCAAAGATGGCTTCTCAAACAGGGTATAGATCCAAAAAAATATCAGTATGAAAGTTTGGATGGACATAGGGGTCAGTTAAGAACATACAGCAACTTCCTTAATTCGATTCCGATGCATATAAATCTCAGAATTACAAAAATGGCGAGACTGGTCAAATTTAACTAGTCAACTAACTAGGGTGCACAAGATTTAGTAAATTTATTATCAGAAAGAAAGAAGATGTGATAATTAAATTTAATAGAGACTAATATGAAATTATTTTACATATAATATGATTCATAACTCCTTTCCATATCATTACTTCACTCTTCATACATATAAACTGATAAAAGCGCCAGCTAGTGGGAAAATAAGGCTCAATCATGGAAATTGAATATAGGAGATTCCTGGAACATGAAATATTATTGTATTACAAAAGTGATAAGATTATATTTTTGTATGAACCTAACATAAATAATATTGGAGTACTGATCTCTCCACTGATAGGATTCAAAACTAAGGGCATGAGGCCGAAATCTCTCATCAAAATGAGAATGGGAGCATAGGTGAAGTTGGGATTCACTAGTGCTCATATTCAATGAGTGGTTGAGCTACTGTATATGTCTAATCTGAACTTAGGATGTTTATTATGAGTTCATCATAACTTTTAATGAAATTAGAAGGGGAGAAGAAGAACAGGGAAGAGGAAGAGATGACTTGGGGCACATCTCCCAATAGACTGAGGCACAACACTCAGTATTGAAGCTTAGTTTCAATCAATATCACAACATAAATTATCCAAACTGAGTAAAGGAGATTGATTTGAATTTAAATAGATCACTTGGTGAATTTTTCAGCAGGTATAGGTAATAGGTGACATGTGAGAGTAAGGAATCCACTTAGAAACCTAACCCTAACCATGAATGTGCCCTCCTTGAGAATTTTAGCAAGTTTGAATCCTCAAATATGTTTCCATTCTTGTATCCTTCATCCCATTTGGAAATTGCGCTTTCCTTGACACATAGTTGTTATTTTTCCTTATTACAACTTTTCTTGGATTTCCTGCTTTTGTGACTGAACTCCAAAATGGAAACTGCACCCTCCTTTAGTCCTTTTTTTCTATTTTTTCCTTATGACAACTTTTCTTAGATTTCTTGCTTTTGTGTTTGAACTCAAAAAGGGAAACTACGCCCTCCTTTGATAATTTGTTGCCTATTTTGTGTCTGGTTGATTTTCTTTGGCTTTTAACACTTTCCTTTTTCCTATCTAATTGCTTTTGTCATACAGTTTCTAATTTTCCTCATTGGCAAGTTGGCGTTCCCATTGCACCCTCCTAACATGGAAAGCTTAATTCCACATAATTAATTGCTCAATAATTAATAATGAAAATAGTTAAAATCAAGTACATGCCTTAATAATAATTACTTAGCAAAATTTCCATAGGCTAATTAATTAATGCCACTTACTCCCCCTAGGTGTTTAGCATGGTCCACACTTTTGGTGGTCAAAATGTGGGGACATGATAGCAGGAATGCTTTGCAGTTCTTCTCATCATGGCCTACTGATTTACAAAATTTACAATATAAACTAGTTGGTGCATGTACAATCTTATGCAAGTACAAACACTCCTATGACCGATGGCCTCTGGCATATTCTACACAAAGGCATCCCATGTGTATTTATTGGATTCGGCACTCTCGATGCGACATAGTTCATTGGTGCTAGGAAGTTATCCTTGTGGGGTCCTGCAGTTCTGCATTTGGTACACCAGATTTATTCTTGGATCTCTTTCCCTTTTTAATGTCCTAGAATCACAATGTAAGGTTAGCTAGCTACAACTTAATCTACATCATTCCTACACCTATCTCTCCTACAGGCGAGGATTCTAGCTTCATGGCCAGCTCCAACGCTCCAGTCTGCGACGCAATATTTTGTTGCATCAAGGACATATGGATGTGTGGTAACAATGCTGCAATGAACCATTCTTTATGTTGTATGTCTGACATCCGGAAGCTTACTTTATCCATTAATGTCTTAAATATCTGATCGAAGTCCCAGACAAACTCTGTAGACAATTGTTTAATCTCTTTAATATTTGTAATACACTAAGATTTAGATTTGGACTTTCTAAATTTTTCTATTAGTCTCGCTTGAATTTGGTCGAGTGTTTTCTGTGTGACTCCTTTCGGAACCACAAAGAACTTCATATACCATTCTAGCGCATGACCCCTCATGGTTGTGATCATGTGTTCCTTCTTTAATGTTTCATCTTGGACCTATCGCATAGTCCATACAACTTCACATAGAAACCAATGTTGCTCTGGGGTATTATAACCCATTTCCATTGAATATTGGCAACTTAATATCATTCCCAACCATTATATTGGTCCTTGGTACTATTGGATAAAAAAATTCGCTAGAAGGACTTCCTTGTCCACTATTTCCATAGTTAGTATTATTTGTATTGACAAACCCACTAGGAGATGAGTACTTTACCTCCGTAGACAGACACGGATTTGTAGGTGTGTCATATTTGTACTCTGGATCTAAGGATTTTTCTTCTTCTTCTTTGCTTTCAAGGATAGGCTCATATTCCTCTTCTTCGTCGAAAGAGCCTTCGTCAAAGTGTGACATCAACTCGTAGTCTTCCCCTCTGTTCATACTGCAACTTCCTCTTCTTATCATTATTCTTCTTCTTTTTCCTGGTGGAAATCTCCTTCCACTTCTTAGACGGCCACCCTCTAGTGCACTTCCACTATCACCATAGAACATTTCAGGTTACCTTGCTCCATTTTTTTCGCACTTCTTATGCGACATAACCCAAGTATTTATACACAGTTCTTTACTCATTGGATTCCATTCTCAGGATCCCTTTCTCACATATGAGCATTTTGATCCATATTTTCCAAGATGTTAATACCTTCATCTGGTTCCTTGCAAAATTTCTCTTTGTACTTCACTATATGACCTTAAAGTGTTGATGGGGATTTCTATGATATATCCACCCAAAAAATATCAACCCAGAAATCAACAGCTCTAGATATGGGGTTTCTAGTTCTTTTCAGCCGCTGAATCAGCTGAGGACTCCACTCTGTCAGTTCTCCTCCTTGGAAATTTTTTTGCTAGGTTGCTAGCTTCAGCAACCACTCATAATAGGGAACTTACAAAACAAAATTTCATGAATATTCGTATAGAGGTATTGCTCCAACCAATTTGTCAGATTCAATCGTGATCCTTCACTTTCTTCTCGTGCAAACTCTAATGATTTTGAATCCACCCACTCTTGAATTTTCAGCTTTGTCGAATGCCAAAACATATCTGTCACAAAATGATTCATGATCACAACAAGAGAACCATTTTTTTGTGTTTCTCCCTTTGCCCCAGGTTCAGACTCTTGTTTTTTCATCAACAAAGCCCAAGATATTGGCCCAAAAGAGTAAGACTCAGTCAGCAGCACCTATGACGTAGATGTAGTCTCAGCCAAGATATCTCTTATGGGTAAATTCTAGAACCAGGTTTCTGCAATTGTGTGGGGATTTTTGCTTCCTTGGCACCTTAATATATTGATCGACCGAAGCTGATGGTTATAGTACTTATTCGTGTTGCATGCATTCAATATATGACTCTACTTGTCCCTCGACATAGATTATAACATTTAATATATTTCATTGTTAGTGATTCCAACTAACAATAGTGTGACATATGCATATAAGGACTCATTCATAATCAATTACACATACATTCATTCACAACATGCATTCATTTGAAATAAGCACACTCATCAAATATACACATAGACAACATTTAATGTGGAACCCATCCAGGAAAAACCACAAAGGTGCTCTTCATCTAGCATGAGAAATATATGGCACCTTTTGTCATGCACTCAACTTGCAGACTCTATTCTATATCTTCTCTACAATCTATACATACGTCTCTCTCATCTCATGCTCTCTAGTATCAGGTCTCTAAATTTTCCTCTCCTTCACCCCACTGTCGATCTGCACACAACCTAGATCGACTCTCGACTATGTACAACTATACAACTCTTCGACTCTACTAAACAGACAACATAGACCTAACGATAGTGCACACACCAACCTGCCAACCCACACTCAACTTGGGCTCTCCCTTTTATAGACTCTTACCTATCGTAATCAACCAACTTTATTATGTTAGCTGACAGGATGTCATTCCTAATATTTTTCATTTAGTTACAACTATTAGTAGGCACTATCGGCCCAAATTTCAAAGATGATTTATTCCATAAAGCATGTGTTATCCTAACCGACTTCTTACCAGCGATTTCTCGAGTTTTCCCTTTCATCTACTACACACCTTCTTCTATCATGGTTCCTTCCATCGCAGTTTCTCTTGCCACAGCTTCCCTTGTGTCGTGAACTCTTCCCTTTTGTCACAAGTTCCTCTACAACTGCTTCTTCTATCATAGCTCTTCCTCCCGTAGTTGCTTCTGTCATAGCTTATCCTCCGTCGCAGATTCATCTGTCATGTGACCAGAATCTTCATATTCCCAAGCAGAATTATGCCTATCTTTTCCTCGATCCAACATGACACACTTCAACCCTAATCAAGGTAATAAATTTCTTATGATTTCCCCTCTCATAGTGTCAAGATAGTTCATTTCCCTTGATTTTCTATTAGACAATGGTGTTGGTATTAGTTTAATGTTTATAGTCTAGAAGAAATTGTTCTTCTCTACATTAGGAGTTTGTGGCTTTGAGATAATTATGGCCAATCATAACACTCCATGTACTTGTGTTAATTATGAGCTCCTTGACATTTGGAAATTCTTAAGAATCCTAGATGGCCAAATCGAGAATTTAAACAGAGCATCCACATGCATGATTGAGCCATTGGAAGCCTTGTTCTTCAGCTATAATGATTTGGAAAATACTTTGGAGGTTCGTAGTAAGAGCATTGACAAAATTTCAATGGATTGGGATATGCATTACAACTTAATTCTTGGTTTCTCTCGCAATCCTCAACCAAGGGTAGGTCATCCTACATATTCCAATAGATTAGTCAAAGAGGAACATCTAAAATATGCTACAATGGTGTTGGCATATTTGGAGGCCCATCAAACAAAACATCAATTTAACAAGACATTGGAAATCCAAAGAATGAAGATGTCATTACGAAAGAAGCCTCTAATGAACATGTTTTTTATAATACTATGTATTCTTATATATTGTCATCACATTTTTACAATAAATATGTTCATTAAAATATATAAAAATAAATATTTTAAAAAAATAAAGAACATATATAAATATGATAATATGCTTTCAAGAATCTTTTTGATAGTCATTTAATTTAAGTTCTTTGTATATATATAATGGGCATTCTATTTCCTATAATGTATGATGGTTTTTTTTTATAAAAAATATCCTTACAAAAAGAGTACTTTTCCATGATTCATAGAAGATAAAATCACAAACCTTGATTTAGACACACTTTGCTTCCTTTCATTTGTTGCCCTCGATATTCAAGTTTTTAAATCTCCAATATCTGAACTTTTTTTCACCCAAATAATCTTTTAATTTGAAAACACAAACATATCGATAATGTTATATATATATGAATGATGTGCACATTTAGTAAAACAATTTTTAATATAGCCATTTAAAAACAATTTTTTTTTATAATGAAAACGAAAATATTGCAAAATGAAAAAAAATCATAATTGATCGAAGTTACTCTGAAGTATAAGAATTGGTGTGCTGTAAGTGATATTGATTCGAAGAGCACTATGGTTAAAATTGACATGGTGTACACTCTTCATGAAATTGACATGTTGTACACTCCTCATGAAACAATTATTAATATAGCTTTTAAAAAAATTCATCGTTAGGATAAAAAAAAACATTGCAAAATGAAATGAAAAAGAAAACATATAATACATGGAAGTTATTTAAAATAACTTTAAGATCCTAAGAGAATTATGTTAAAATTTGATTGTAGTGATATTGATTTTGTAGGCATTATAGATAAAATTGTTGTTAATATCTAGGGTTTTGAAATTGTCGAGCTCATCTCAATTGCATATTCTTTTTATGGTCTTTGGGCTCCACATAGTCTCGTTACCGAGCAAACGGATAAGAGCTTTATTCCTCCATTTAAGTATTGGTCGTTGAGATTTTGTTGAGGTTTTTAGGCCCACTTTGTTTCAAATGATATTTAAATTGTTATATTTAGTATTATATTTTTATAAAGTTGGCCCCACAACGAGCTATTCAATCATCCATTTGGATTTTATGAACTGTGTGATTTGAATCAAAACTCATTCGATATTGAATTAATTAGTCATTCAAAGTAATGAATTTTTATGGAGGATAGAGTTATAGATAATGTCAAGGGAGAATTGGGCTTAGGTGGAATTGGTGGTGAACCATCTTGGGTGTCTCATGGTTTTAATGAGTGTTTGAGTGGTTCTATAAAGTATGAATATGTATATGTGGAGGAGATTGGTATTCATATCGATTACCACTCCTCCTCCACATTTTTCATTAGATAGCTAATTGATGGTGTATTTGGAATAATTATCTTAAAATATTATCTTCCACCGTTCTATGTGGATATGCTAGGCTCGCACTATTATGGTTCCATTTTTGTCTAAAGATACCCAAACATGAGTGAGGGTATTTTATTCTACAAAAAATCATGTATAGGTAGAATTCCAAACATTGTCACATTCAAATACCTGAATCGCAAGTGGTCAATCACTCAGTTAGCTACCACCTTTGGGACATGCTACTTAGGCCAGTGAAGTTCAATAGTGGTCTTCTTTTAGTGACAAGGTAGAGGAATGGATCATGAAAATGGAGCATAGAAAGGAAGAGCTATAGGTTATCCATCAATATTTGTAGAAGTAACTCATGGAGGTCATCAATGACCAATTTATCTAAAGGTGGCATCAACAACAAGCAAAGGTGAAATTAGAAGTTGTTGAGGTATGCCTTTAGAACCTGTAGCCTAATTTGTAAGAGGTTAATGAGAGTATTAGTAAGACCACTCTTGAGTGCCAACCTACAAAATGTGTCATTTTCATATGTACATAGTGGAGGAAGAAGCATACACAAGCTATGGGGTTGTGAGTTAGCTTGATAGTGCATAGGCCTAGGGGAGCCAACAACTACAATATTTTATGGATAGAGTGGGTCAACTAATAGAGGAAATTAATGCTACAAGGGAGGAAATTACATGACTTCAATTTATTTGATCAAATAAAGTATTCTTCTTCTTCCAAATAAAAGTCAAACAATTGATCCTACTAGTATATAAAAGAAGCACCCTAGATATGTAGGTTGCTATGACTCATACATACTCATTAGTCTTCTCATCAATGATAAATTTATATTTATCATCCTTTGGATTTAGAATAGTAGTCTTAGTAAACTGATGGAGATCTTTACTCTTCAAAAGTGTTTCTATATTGTGAGCTCATATTCCATAATTTTGGCTATTCAAAACCATTGTATCTTTACTTGGAACATGTGATGTTGATCTATATATGTATTCCCATAATCACTCTTTGTGACAACAACCTAAGTTGGTCTACAATAAAATTCATAGTGTAAAGTCCATGGTATTCACAAAAAAAATGTTGATTAGATAAGAGTAGCAGTATGTTATATGTGTCACGCGGTGAAGATGTATACCTACAAGCACAGAAGAGAGAAGATATAATAAATTCAAATGTGTGATCTCCAATGGAAGTAATTGTGCAAAGCTATTAAAACAAAACAAAACTAAAAGGAATTTAATCAATAAAACAATACTAAAAAATATATTGCACTATATATATAGAGAGAATAACCTCAATAATTAAGCTTAAAGCCTAACTCTCAATAGTTTATTGGCATCTTGAGTTAGAAGAAATTTAGGTTTTCTCCATCCATACAAATCTTCACCCCCATACATTCATGAAGGTCATCGAGACTAATGTATTGTTGTTTGGTTACCATGGGTGAGACAAAATATTCAGCAGCATGATATGGATTGTGTATCCATATGTATGGCACATAACTTGCATTGTAGAAAAGTTTCTCCCCACCTTGGTAGAATAGATGTTGTGCCTCAATGTCTTACTACAACCAATTTTGAGTGTACATGCCTTCATGATAATTGATCTTTCCCTTATCTATATCTCAATAGGCCAATCTATTAGATAAGCTCAATACGAAATATCGAAAACATATTTCCATCCTTGAATTTGCTTCTATTAATCAAAACTATTAGATTCAGGGACTAAAAATAATTTGCACCATGAATTAGTGGATGGTAGAGATTGATGGTTGAATGGAGTCAATGTATATTTTCAAAACATGAAATTATAGGTAAATACACTCATAGCAATTGTTGCTACTAGAGCCTCACAGTTTCCTAGATGAACTAGATTAGAGAGGCCAACATTCTTCATTTAATCCATTTACTTTCTCATCCCCTTTTGTACTTAATGGTGTTGTTAATTTTTGGTGTCTTGGAAAGTGTGTTCCCAAGTTCTGGGTAAACAAGTGGAAGAAGAATGTAGAATTGCAAGTGTTAGCAGAGAACAATTTAGTGAAGGAGGTGCTAGAACAAGTCCATATTACAACAAATGGTACAACAGTGAAGATGTTGCAATTTTCAAATAGGATAGCAAGGGAGCACTTCCTCTTTTTAGATTCAACAGATCTAGGTGTTATAGTTAATACATCTTGATGTGACTTAGTAGATCCATACAACATTGACTTCCATGCAACATGATAGTATGAATATGAGAGTGAAACTATAAAATAGAATAAAAGGGAGTACATTGCTATTTGTAGGCTTCCAACAACGATGGCACATGCATTTCCCAACTATAGATAGGATAGGATAAGGTTATCCTTATAGTCAAGTTTGGTAACAAGCACTAATCCCTAGGAGATAAGGTACTATTGTGTGGCTTTACTATTATTAAAAAGTGAAATTAGCTTTAGAATAGAGGCACATGCATGTTGTTGCATGTTGGTTACTCTAATTTGAGGCATCTTAGATTAGGATTTTCCTATTTAGGTAAGGCATAGATATCTAGGGGATGCATGCTTGCATACATCAAATCATATCTAATTGAGGTGCTACTATGCATGTATCTAGATTTGATGTACCTACTCTTACTAGTTTATAAAGGAGAAGGAAGGGTTATAGGTTTAAGGAATTCAATTCATCAATGAGCAGTGAATTAGATTGCTTCATTTTTCCTGTAGCATATTTTAGTTCAGAATTAATGAGAATGGAGTAATTATGGTCTAGTCTTCCTTTGCTTTGATGATGATTATTATTAAACCTTCAACGACCAAAATGAATAACAATGAAGATAACAGACAACCTTGGCTTAATCCTCTATTGCAACCAAAAAAGGAATTTGGGGTTCCATTAATCACAATGTATGTGGCCATGCTAATCCATGCCTATATCCTCATAAAGAGGAAGTAAGAAAATATTCCATGGGGGCTTACCAAATTTCAAACTATCAATAACCAACTTTGAATCCCAAAATCTAGATATGAAGGTCCCCCGTAGCATGTGAAAGAGACAAGAAAATTTTAATGGTTGTGAATTCAACTGAGTTGTTCTTGGCATCTCCAAGACCAGAACCAAAGTGGATAGAGTGATATCTTGTGAAGTGAAGGATCTCGCCAACACCACCATTCCATGTCCTACCCTGAGAGGCTCCATCCATGAAATACCAAGGAAATGAATCATCAAAAAGAGGATTCAATAAAGTACGAGCAAGTTTGGAGGGGATATCCTGTGAAAAAGCTTTAAAAATACTAAAACTTTTTCCAGCAAAAACCTGTGTAGGAATATGGACATCATAAAAGATATCCATATTCATGGAGAACCATGCTCCCCAAATAACAAAAGTAAGGAGAGTACAATAAAGA
The DNA here is from genome assembly GCA_001517045.1 of Pseudotsuga menziesii. Taxonomy (NCBI): domain Eukaryota; kingdom Viridiplantae; phylum Streptophyta; class Pinopsida; order Pinales; family Pinaceae; genus Pseudotsuga; species Pseudotsuga menziesii. The sequence goes on from LPNX010027281.1 coordinate 28,366, forward strand.
GAGAAGAAACCGATATTAGTCTATGAGAGCCATGCTTGTGGAAGTTCACTTCAACTCATTCAAAGTGTAAACTAGTAAGTAAGGAGAGATGGATCCACATATCACGAGTGTATTCATATTTGATGAAGAGATGAGCTATATTTTTGGCATCCAATGCACATAATTGGCATCTTCTTAGCCCGATTTTAAATCTACTAGACAATACTTCCCATACAGGGATTTTACCATCAAGATCAAGCCAGAGAAAGATCTTGTTTTAAGTGGAAAAAGAAGTTTCCATATTCTCCTGCACCACGTCCAATATATAGGGGGGCCTTATTCCTCCTCTCTGAGAGATAGATATCCCAACTTGGGAGAGTAGGATCCACCCTTGGCATTCTTAACCCAGAGTAGCTCAACCGCCTTATTGGATAGAAAAACATTGTTGTCTGAAAGGGTCCGAATATATATGTCCCAAATAAAGCTTTCCCTGGCAGATGGAACAAGATCATTTGTCGATAACCAAGTATGTTTGAGAATATGGTTTAAGTCATGTTTTGTATCTGATGCAAATGGATAAGATCACTATCAATCAAGGATTGTGTCATTTCATCAGGAAAATGCACAAAATCAGTGCAGCCAATCCACAGATCTTGGTCGATCTGAATTCTTTTTTCGTTTCCAACTTTCCATGCTAACCAGCCTCTGATGAGATCAAATGACTTGATAATTTCCTTCCATATGTTAGAGATGTTCTTGGAATACTTATCTTTGACACATATCCATTCGTGAATAGATAGGGGGGAGACATATTTTTTATAGATAACACGGTTCCACAGACCTGCTCCTTTTATAATCTTCCATGAAAATTTGGTAGCTAGGGCCTTGGAAACAAAAGTGAGATATTTGATCCCCCAGCTTCCCTGTGATTTAGGACGGGATATCTTGTGCCATGCAATCCAAAAGAAATCATGTTCTTTATTAGGTCACCCCACAAAAAAAAATTGTAGAGCTTTCAGATCCTCTAAAGAATGTCTGTAGGGACGAAGGATAAAGAAATTGAGAAGACAAGTATGGCCTCAAGTATTGAGTTAATCATGACCAGACGACCCCCACATAATATCCATTTGTTGCACCAGAGATTAAGCCTTTTTACAATGCACATCATCAATCAAACCCAATATTTTCATGAGTAGTCGTTGGGTTTGATGTGAAAACCAAGGTATTTAAGACCCATAGAAATGTTGACTGAGATATAATAAAACTTGGTAGAATGCCATACTTCCTCCATATGTTCCAAATTCATAAAAGACATTGAAAATTTTGAACTATTGCATACCATACCAGTGGCTGAACAGAAAATCCTCAATATATATATGTATAAAGATCATCCCTACGTGATCCATCTGTGAAAAACAACATATCGTCAAGAAAAAATAGGTGAGAGACATAGACATTACCATCAAATCAAAATCCCTTGAAAGCTCTAGTAGAAGCAGCATTGGAGATCATGTGACTAGGGCCATCCATCATTAAGATAAATATGAGGGGAGCTAGTGGACAGCCCTGTCGAAGGCCATGACCTGGTCTAAATAAAATTGCATTTGGTCAATTGATGAGAATCGAAAAAGAAGCAGACTGAATGGAAGCAAGGATCCAATTAACCATTGACAAAGAAAAAAATATGTATAAGAATTAATATGAAAAGGCACCAGTTATTAAATTGAGCACATAGATTTGTAGACAAACACACAACTCACAAGATAGATCACACAATTTACTCGGCAATTGAAGAATGAAATAGTGCAAAAATGGCTTGCAATTGTGAATGCTTTCATTAATAAAAAATTAATTAGATAGTTAATTACAATGTAATGCATTGGTATTAATAACTAGTTAATTCGAATGCATGAGAGAGGAATTCGAATTGAATGGATCTACCTTACTACATGGATAATTGGACATGTCTAAATCATTATCGGAGCTCAACTAGTTAGCCCCAGTTGCCTCAATCAGTGCACCAGTCAGTTAGAATCAGTTAACTAGCCTAACTAAGTGTGGTAGGTGAGGAATTGCGCCTTCCCACATGCAATCAATCAATGATTGGTGCTAACTAAATGTAACTAGATGTAATTGAATGTAACTAACTCCTAACTAGGATTAACTAGTCACTAACTAAACTCAACTGAAGGAGGTTGGTTTCGGCACTCCCAGTGGCTCCTAAATTGTAGGGACTGATCTAGGAGGCTCCTAAACTGATGCATGCAAGTGAAATCAATGGAAGTTGGCCTCAATTAGTGTTCCCCACACTTTATTAATTAGTACATGTGCCCTAATTAGGCCAAGTGGACCCAATGGTGCTAATGACTAAAAATAAACTTAAAGGACTCCTGATTTAGACATACTCCATATTTAGACATAATTGACCAAATTGGACAAGGGAGGATTATAATACTAACACCAGTTGACACGGTCATAGGCTTTAGATAAGTCTACTTTGAAGAGCATTGTCAAAATTTTCCTATATTTGGCAGAATGGAGAATCTCTTGAGCGATGGAAATTGGTTCATGAATGTGTCTTTTCTCAAGGAATGCAAATTGTTCAACTCTTATTAACTCCGAAAGGAGTCCCTTAACACTATTGGTAGTAAGTTTAGCTATAATATTATATACAGTGTTGCATAAGCAGATGGGATGGAAATCAGTAAGGGCGTAGCTCTATCCTTCTTCAGGATGAGAGTGATAAAGGTGTTGTTGAAAGAGCCATGTATCCTTCTCTGGACTCTCGATTATTCAATTACCTCTAAGAGATCACCTTCGAGGATATACATAAATCCATTGTAGAATTCAATAGGGAATCCATCAGGCCCCGATATTTTGTCAACTTTAATTGAATGGATGGTAGGCTTAAGTTCCCCCAGACTTACAAGTTCTTGAAAAGATTCATTTTGCTCCTTCGAGGTAGATGTGGGGGAAAAATACACTAGTTCCATCATGTCCTTGAGTGTGGTCTCATTATCCTCTTTGAATAGAAATGAAAAATGACTAGCACTGACCGCAGCTAGATCTTCAAAACCAGAAACCATCTGACCATTCCCTTTGTCCAACTACCAAATGGTGTTATTGGTGAGCCTAATCCTATAGAAATTATGGAAGTATTTGGTATTTCCATCTCCATGTTGGAGCCATATGGCTCTGATATTGAGTCTGATAGTGAGATCCTTTTCATCAAGAATCTTATTCTTTTTCTGTTCCAATTCCATGTAATAAGTCTTATGTTCCAAATTGGGGAATCCATGGGGGTGATTGCTAGAATATGAGTCCAAATTATTTTTGATGAGAGTAACTCCACTTCCATTTCTCTATGATGATCATGTTCCCATAACATCAATTCGTGTTTAACCTTTTTGAGATTGAGCGCAAACTGGATCACGATCGAGGAGGGACTTCTAGGTACAAATGGAACCCATTCCTTCCAGATCATATGGGAGTAGGAATCATGTTGAATCCATGCAGAGTTGAATTTGAAAGGAGTGGAGGGGTTGACAAGAAAATGAATAAATTCCATAAAGACTAGTTGATGATCTGAAATGCCCCCCTCTCTGATCCATTGTTGAATACAAGTTGAATTTGAAAGGAGTGGAGGGTTTGACAAGAAAATGAATAAATTCCATAAAGACTAGTTGATGATCTGAAATGCCCCCCTCTCTGATCCATTGTTGAATACAAGGAGCCAACATGAAATCACTTTTGTTGATGATGAATCTGTCAAGACATTTGGAAACACTATCAGTCCCAACTCTCTTATTGCTCCATGTGGGCTTAAGTTCAACTTGTGGGATATCAAATATACCCTCCTCTTCGATTTTCTTGGTAAAAAATATGATAAAGGGCCTTTAATGGCGTTAGGGCCCTAGGTTTTTGCTTCCCTGAGAGAGAAGTTTAGGTCACCACACAGGATGAACATTTCTTCTCTATGGAATCCATATCTGAATATTTTGTGCTAGTACTCGAGTCTGCTAGAATTGGGATCGTATATGTTCATCAAGGTGAGGGACTTCCCTATTTCCCTCGAGAAGAGTATTGTGCCAAGACCTGTGGTTACAGACCATGAATTAGTGCAAAGTAAATATTTTTTAGACCAACCCGTAATAACTTCACCAGATAGACCAATAGCATCAATGCAAAAAAACCTCTCATCCTCGAAGGAGAGATCTCAGCTTAATAATGATAGAGTCCCCTATGGACAGGGATTCATGTAACATCAATATGACTGGGTGGTGCAAGGAGACCAACCATTTGAGGGAAAGTTTCTTCAAGGGTTTTCCTAGCCCTCATCAATTAAATGAGAGGATAAGAATTATATCCCTTGTGTCTTACGGGCATGTGCTCTAAGTTCCCCTTTTATAGTACATTATCTACTAGCAGAGATATCCCTTCCACTTTGTTTTCTATCCTTTTCCATAACCGAGAGATGACCTCTAAGTCTTGGAGAAGTAGGGGTGGTCACTCCTCTTCCCAAACCCCTATGCATGGTGTCCTTCATGGAGTAGTGGGACGTGAGAAGGTACCTATGGGTATCATCATAGGATATAAGCTCAGTTGTAACATCCCCAACCATCTGACCAGCGAGGAGGACACTACCAAACCATCAAAAACCTCCAGGAAAATAGCCCCATGAACATGAACAGGCATAGAATGCTGAAATATAAAGCTTAAAACATAAAACATACTAAGATGCATAATCCTTCATATACATAGCGGAAGAAAACATACATTCATTCAAGCATACCACATGTTCATCATATTTATTAATCAGTAAATATAAATGCAGAGACAGAATAGTCAAGAATACTCATCTTAAAAGAATTCGGCCCACAACCAGCTATGTCGCTGCAATGTTCCACCCAACCATAGGCCAGCGTGCTCATTAATCTCTCAGCAACACTGCCACCCCCGAGCTGGGCATGATTCCTCAAGGAATAAGGGTCAAAGCAGGCTTACACATAGCCAAGGTACACAAATCAGTCAAACCCACGCAGTAGGGTTTATCAGGCTGTCAAGGAGTTAGGAAAGGCTAAATGCTAAGCTAGTGGCCTCAATGGAGAGCTAAGGATTCCTACACCAGAGTTAACCTGACTTCTAAGACACCCACACACCCAACACCAGGAATCAATCCTTTCTCTACTTCACAGTCCCTCAAGCCCTGACTTCCCTTTCCAATACTCTTCAAGGGTTGTGGAGAAGAAATCCAACAGTCTAACTCTATTTGAGTGGCTCCAAACACCATTTTTCTCAAGCATACCCAACCTCTAATCCCACTCTCAACAGTCCGAATACCAACCACTACATACCGTGGTAAAACAAATAGTTCACAGCTCTGTGAAGAAGATGAAGACAACAGGGTGATAAACCCAAACAAAAAGGTGAACACAGCTCCAGTCAACAAGACGACTCAGATTTGTTCTTGGCCCCAGCGTGACCAAAACAACTTGGCGGTAACCCAAAAAGGTGCTTGCATACACAGCAACCCAAAAACTAGGGGAAGACAACAACCATGCTTTTACCACTGCAGCAACGGGAGAAACAAAAACTCACAGCAAATCCCACATGGAGATGAAAAGGTCTGATTCTCAGCCTGGATAGGGGAAACACATACGCAGACCCCCAAAACATAAGGGCAGACATAGTCAACCAATGTGGGAAAATAATAGCCCATTCTCAACAATGAAGCCATGGCACACCTACACAGTCGACAATGGAGGAGAAGTCTGATTCTCAATCTTGGGTAGGAGAAAAACAGGTATGTAGACCACAAATCTATGAGGGTAGCACACATGCACACAGTCTGATAATACAAAAGGGAAATCGATCCTCTTCACAGGCCGGGGAAAGAACATAGCCCATCTCACAGTGAAAAACCATGGATACCAGTAATCAACGAGAGAAAGGAGAACCGACCAACCCCTGCATGCGTGAGATGGTCAAGACAAAAACCACGAGGAAGTGGGAGCATGGTAGAGTGTAGAGAGTGGTGACCGTCCCCCTTCCCTCCGTTTGAGGAAGAGCGAGCTTGCTGGTGGAGTGTACGCGAGGAAAAGACTGGCAGTCCTGCCACCCACCACTCCCTAGCCATAACTGCTTCCAACTATAATTGAACAGTAGAATTTTAGTGGGTGATCGACACATGGCAACTCCCAATGGCTCCCACAGTTTAGAAAACCTCCCCTTAACCTTAGTAATGATGCCCTTTTCATTCAACGTTGCATCATCGTAGCTGGTTGTAGGTTTATTTTAATTGATGTGCATATTTACATGATGCCAAAAATATAATGTGCCAGATAGCATGATATACCATCGACAATGATCCCTATTGTCAAAAAATACACAACCAAATCGATGGTGGGGCTTTTTCCTTTGGCTCCACACCACGATTAATTACAATATATACATCATGTACCTTTTTAATGTAACCGAGGTCAAAAATGGGGCATTACAATCCCCTCCCCCTTCGAATAACACCATCCTCGATGTTCCAATACATACAAACAGATATACAATTTGCACATCCAAAATTTCAAAATTTTACAGATCTGTCCCACATTCAATTATTTACTTGAACTTTCAAGACCAAGCCCCTCATAGGCTACTTCACAACATCCTTTTATATATATATCAGGCACAGTCAAGCAAACCTTCAGTTGGATTTATTAGACCATCAACAAATCGCATGTACTTATCTCAACAATACTTATATCAACAACCAATCATCATCCAAGCTAACACAGTTGGGTTTATCAGGCCATCAACAATAACACATGCACTTATATCAATAATAAATGACCATTTCCAGGTTTCATTTCCATTAATGAGCTCTAATTCCACTACCCCCTATCACACAAGAGACCACTCCCTTCTCTGATTTGACAGTCCCTCAGGAATGTCTCCTTCTCTGTGATCTTTAGTAGAAGGTAGGATGAGCTCAAGCCATTATCCATTTAGTGTACAATACCAGACTACATCTGTTTAGCCTCACAACACAAGCAATATAAGCATATTCGTTAGCATTATTGCTCTAAAATTTTGTTCATATTTCACATCATTCCCTATCGAGTATTGAGACACCAAGAGTGCATCCACTCCTTAGGGTGTAATCAATATGGAAAACCCCTTCCATGATCCGACATCAGAAAAGTGTGCACCCTTTTCTGGTGTGTGTCATGTAGGCCCTATCCATACTCAAGCAATCGGTCATCATAAAATCAAAACATGTTCTACATATGGAATTTTAATAATTTGACATGCATATTCTTAGTTAGGGTCATAGAACACTTATCCATTTTTCCGATGCAGTATTCATTCATTAAGGAGGAATGGGGGCTCCCTTCTCTGAGTTGATAGTCCCTCGGTTTTCCATCCCAATTCCTCTTTACATTTCGTATCCACACTTGTCTTACCGACATAACGTAGACCATCTCACTCATGTTGCTTACCAAACACGCAGTGCAGATGAGACATTCCCAAAATGTCCAATGGAATTTCACCTGAAACCCATTTCCAAGATAAGGGAAAACCTTCCCATGAAGTTTGGCTCCTGCAAGCCATCACACGTGATCTTCCTGTAGTGTGTACCCCTGGCATATTCATCAAATAGCCAAACAGTCAATCATTACCTGATAATACAATCCAAATTTGATTGTTCCATAACCAAGTAATGACATTAGTAATTAAATTCAATGAGAATTTGCAACTCTATTTACTACAGAAATTGATTTGCTTGGCAATGAGGTGATCCTCAAATGTGGGTCTCTTGTAAACAGCACCACTATTCCCATTATAATTTTATGCTTATTATCATAACATGAATACCCACTTACAATGCGTCCTCCTGACACAGTCTTATGCAAGCCAATAGTGATTAGTAGTTGTCAACAATTTCTTAAATCCGAAATTCACAAATTCAAATTTAACAACTCATTATGCATACAAACTATTTTCACAGCCATGAGAATCTTCTCATAAGGTTTGGCTCTTTCACATGGTAGATTCCGGCGTTTGTCATGGTCTTACTCTCATTGCCATGCTCCAAACAATCTACCCAAAACCTGAACTTCAATCAACCAAACACTTGGTAAGTCTTGATGCATATAACTTTTTCCATTGCTACAACAATCACTGAAGCATTTGCAGAATTATAAAATTCAAATACTTCCAGCTGTTAGCATATCAATATTACCCAAAACCCATTTACTTCACGCAATCATTATCATACTTTAAATTACAGGGTACAGTCACTTCATTTATGCAATTTAAATGAAATGTTTAGATACTTCTTACTTCACAAGCGTATCATTTGTACCCCCTTGCCCTTCCATAGAGCATGTTTGGCAGCCAATTGATCATGACTACCTTCTTCATGCACTTACTATCTTGCATTCACATCAGCTCTTGAAATGGTTCCAGAATTGTCATCAATTCATCATTTCAGCCATTAGTTATTCATAATGACACATGCACTATCTCTAAGCATTCATGCAATGCATCACAACATTTGCACCCATACTTATGTATTCAAATCTACAATATTGAATCATACTTTTCATATGCATCTATTCAATGCATAACCACAAGATTTATGAAATCTTTTAATGCATATCCACTCAATGCTACCTTGCATTGATTCAGGAATACTTTTGCATTCAAACATACCATGCATGGCCTAACTATGACTACTTCATATAGGATGCATTGCTATAATCAAGACCATCAATACTTACTTTCTTTGGGCTATTAAGCTCATAAAAACATATACAAGCATGACACATCTTCATATGAATGTAGCCCAAATTTTAAATACCCACGCGGTATGAGATCTCTTGCTTTTGCCACTCCATGCAATTGTCATAATTGAACCCTTACCTTCATGGGTCCTACTTACACCCTTAATATTACCAGTTTGGTTGGTCTCTTGCAAGAGATTGTAGAAGTTGCTCACCAACTTTTGATCCTGGTTTTGTTGCCTTATCTCTTTCTTCATATGGTTGCTGGTCACATTCATCAGCATCAGCAACATATTCAGCCATGTCTAGGTTGTCGTTGGTTTTTCCACTAATGCCAACACCAATGCAATAATTACCATTAGTGGTTCATTATAAGTGTATAATTCTCACTACTCTTACCAACATGTAATATCTTATGCATGCAAGGCATATCCTCATACATTTCATGTACGAAACTTATAAAATGTAATTATAATTAGCAAGACAGGGTTTAAGGAAATTTCCCTTTTCAATTCCCTCATCTTTGATTGGAACTCCTCTTCCACACAACAGCTGGTTTGACTTCATGGTCTTGCTACCTCTAGGAATGCAATTCTTGGATTTGTCCATATTGATAGCCACTAGTACTTTGCAACACCGCATTCAAACTCTGGGGATTCCTCCATGTTCCCTGCTGGATAAGCTTTCCAACACCTATCCACATGCTTCATTCTGACCTCGGGTGTGGAAACCACACCTACTTCTAAAATGATGATTTTCATCAAATTTAGGCAAAACACACAACTATATTTTGGTCTGAATTTCTAACTTCAACCACTTAGGATTTGCTTCCTTTTCAGTCCTAAAACTGCTGAAAAATCCAATGAGAAATTCACTGAAGATTGTTGAAATATCTGAAAAATCCCACTTGAAAATCCCAAAATTCCTTTTTCTTTCTCCCTATCGGGTCTCTTCCCCACTATCTTTTCGACGTTTCGACGATCAAAACATCTAATTTCCTCCACTGTCCATCAGCGGCTTGTTCACCTATTTCCTTCCAGTGTGTCAGACCTGTAGTGGTCTAAGATTCTGATATTCATCGACGATGCCAAGGACTGTTCATCGGTGGTCAAACAGCTAATGTTTTTCGTCGTTTTGGATCCCCATCTGTCTAAGCTTATGAGCCCTTTATCATTTATCAACGATGCCGAGGACTGCAACGTATCGGTAATTGGGTACACTGGCCACTATGGCATCGACAATCGGATCCTCTATTCATCGGACTGCTAGTTCTCTAGGTTTCCACAATGGCAGTTCACCAACCGTTAATCCCTTCCGATCGGCGGTCTCTTCAGTTATAATTCTCCAATCAGTAGTCGAAACAATTGTCCATCGGGAGGATAGGCCACTAAACAGCCGCAACGGCGGATGCACGAATGACTAATTTTTCTAATCGGCGCTCTGATCTTTTAATATTTTCTAATGAATTCCATCGGTGGTCTGATCCTCTAAAATTCGCCGAATTTTGTCGCTGCATCGGCGATCCAAACAACTAAGTTTTTCTGATGTCTCCGATACTTGGACAAATTTTTCAAAAAAAATTCTTCCCGAAAAATCTTCCTTCCTTGTCCATCGCATCGACACTTCCAAAAACTATAGCTTCTGCATTCTTGGCACTCGGGTGCGCTAACATCAGGCGGTTAGTATTCTAAGCAGCCATAGCGATGGAGTCCCAAGCAACTAAAAAATTTTCAAGGCTCATCGGTGGTCCGTTCAACTAACTTCCTCCAACATCCGTCGCCGCATTGGCGGTTCCATCATCTAATTTTTGCCGATGGCATCAACTGCTTCATCCTCTAGTTTTCGCCGACGTTTCAGCATTCTCGTCGACTATTCATCTCCGAAACTGCGGCTCTATTCTAGTGATCATCTCTGACGAAGCTTCAGAGAACCTTTCCCGAAGGATAGTGAAAAATTTCGATTTCTTTTTCTGGACTTACAAATTTCTGGAAATCCTTGTGTGTTATCTTTTCCTCCTTCCGACCGCTATATCAACCGCTCAACAAACTAGCTTCCCTTATTTTCCACCCAGGTATTGGCGACTACATCCACTGATTTTGGCCGAAACTTACCTTCTACCGACGGTCTCGGGGCTCATATCCTCTATCTTCTGCCACCGTTTCAGCATCCCTCAGCTAAGATGAGATGACATTTCGGCTCGAACTTCATCTATTTTTCGACGACCTTATACTCAAACAAAATCTTCAAAAATTTTCTTCTCATCGACTGTCGGAATCACTAGTCACTATGGCATCGGTGGTTGAAGCCACTATCCATCGGAAGGATAGTCCACTAACCAGCTGCAACGGCGGGCACGCAATCAGCTAAATGTTTCTGATGTAGTCATCGGCGGTTCCATCGTCTAACTTCCACCGATCACCGATGGTCTTAACATTTGGACAATTTTTTGAAATTTTCTTGCCAACGCATCGGTTGGTTCATCATCTAAATTCTGTCGATGGTCTCGACTAAGTGAGCCAACGTTTCGGTGGCCTTCATGGGATCTCCGCTGACATTTCAGCTCCCCCATCATCTAATCATCGGCGATGAAATAAACTAAGTCCACCGTTCGTCCATGATTGAACTTAGAAAAATATTTCCAAAATTTTATTTCCTTCGTCTTTTCTCCACCGACGCCATCGGAAACCCTTCCACCTAAAACTTCTGACCAGCGAGGAGGACGCTACCAAACCATCAAAAACCTCTGGGAAAATATCCCCATGAACATGAACATGCATAGAATGCTGAAATATAAATCTTAAAACATAAAACATACTAAGATGCATAATCCTTCATATACATAGTGGAATCAAACATACATTCATTCAAGCATACCACATTTTCATCATATTCATTAATCAGTAAATATAAATGCAGAGATCGAATAGTCAAGAATACTCATCTTAAAAGAATTCGTCCCACAACCAGCTACATCACTGCAACGTTCCACCCAACCATAGGCCAGCGTGCTCATCAATCTCTCAACAACACTGCCACTCCCGAGCTAGGCATGATTCCTCAAGGAATAAGGGTCAAAGCAGGCTTACACATAGCCAAGGTACACAAATCAGCCAAGCCCACACAGTAGGGTTTATCAAGCTGTCAAGGAGTTAGGAAAGGATAAATGCTAAGCTGGTGGCCTCAATGGGGAGCTAAGGACACCTACACCAGAGTTAACCTGACTTCTAATACACCCACACACCCAACACCAGGAATCAGTCCTTTCTCTACTTCACAGTCCCTCAGGCCCTGACTTCCCTTTCCAATACTCTTCAAGGGTTGTGGAGAAGAAAGCCAGCAGTCTAACTCTGTCTAAGTGGATCTAAACACCAGTTTTCTCAAGCATACCCAACCTCTAATCCCACTCTCAACAGTCCAAAGACCAACCACTGCATACCGCAGTAAAACAAATAGTTCACAGCTCTGTGAAGAAGATGAAGACAATAGGGTGACAAACCCAAACAAATAGGTGAACATAGCTTTAGTCAACTAGACGAATCAGAGTTGTTCTTGGCCCTAGCGTGGCCAAAACAACTCAGTGGCAACCCAAAAAGGTGCTTGCATACATAGCAACCCAAAAACTAGGGGAAGACAATAGTGACGCTTTTACCACTGCGGCAACGGGAGAAACACAAACTCACCGCAAATCCCACATGGAGATGAAAAGGTCTGATTCTCAGCCTGGATAGGGGAAACGCATATGCAGACCCCCAAAATGTAAGGGCAGACACAGTCAACCAATGTGGGGAAACAATAGCCCATTCTCAACAATGAAGCCACGGCACACCTACATAGTCGACAATGGAGGAGAAGGCCGATTCTCAATCCTGGGTAGGAGAAAAACAAGTACGCAGACCACAAATCTATGAGGGTAGCACACATGCACACAGTCCAATAATACAAAAGGGAAATTGATCCTCTTCACAGGTCGGGGAAAGAACATAGCCCATCTCACAGTGAAAAACCACGGATACCAGTAATCGGTGAGAGAAGGCAGAACCGACCAACCCCTGCATGCATGAGATGGTCAAGACAAAAACCATGAGGAATTGGGAGCATGGTAGAGTGGAGAGAGTGGTGACCATCCCCATGCCCTCCGCATGAGGAAGAGTGAGCTTGTTGGTGGAGTGTACATAGGGAAAAGACTAGTAGTCCTGCCACCCACCACTCCCCAGCCATAACTACTTCCAACTAATCGAACAACAGAAGTTTAGTGGGTGGTTGACACATGGCAACTCCTAATGGCTCCCATGATTTAGACAACCCCCCTTAACCTTAGTAATCATGCCCTTTTCATCCAACGTTGCACCGTCATAGCTGGCTGTAGGTTTATTTTAATTGATGTGCATATTTACATGATGCCAAAACTATAATGTGTCAGATAGCACGATATACCATCGGCAACGATTCCTATTACCAAAACATACACAACCAAATCGATGGTGGGGCTTTTGCCTTTAGCTCCACACCACGATTAATTACACTATATATATCATGTACCTTTTTAATGTAACCAGGGTCAAAACCAAGGTATTACATCGGTAGTCCACTCTAGTGAGCCTTTAGGTAGGGATGCTATAGTAGCCGATGAGGGATAATGGTTTTGTTCTAAGTCATGGGGTATAATGAATCATCAGAGAAGATCCTAGGGAAAGGTGATTAAGACAGTGGGTTGTTGTTCACATTCTATGATGGGGGGTTAGTGGAAGGCTAAGATTGGTGTTAATATTTCATATGCTATAATAGATATCATTAGTGTTTAATCCAAATTTACAACAATAGCATATGCAGAATCACTTAAAAAAACACAACCACAAGATAGACACAATATTTATCCTGGGAAACCCTCAAGGGGAAGAAAACCCAGAAAAAATTCCTCTGTATAATATGTATAAGATAAACCCCAAAACAAGTATTCTCCTCCTTGTTTTTATTTCTCTCTCTCTCTCCTGCGCTACTCAGGTGAGTGAGTCTATGTTATAATGAGGTACACAGATCCTCTATTTATATACATTATGTCAACTAACTTTTACCCTAAATAAGTTGGCCCCACTAAACTTTTTGGGTTGAATTCACTTAGCAAGACTCAAAACAATATTTTATATTATTCATTGGAGTACTAATGACCCAACTTACAATGGAGGCTTTACCTCATGACTCTATGATGACAAATTACAATACTAACATCCTGGCGCAGGAATAATAACATCTCCCTTGAGGTACATCAGTAAAATACATTTGGAATATCCTTTGAAGTTACAAAATTTCAGCACTCCCCCTTAATGAGAAGGGTATTCTATTGACAACATCATCATAGACTATAGGAGTAATGAGAGAGAGTATCTTCAGCAGTTTCAAGGTAATACATCTATAAGTCATAGGAAGTTTTCAACATTCATCAGTAACTGAAATAGTTACTCTTCATCTTCTGCAGGACACAATCACTTGATCCTTTTTCTTGTAGAAACACTTCAATATTGTGATCCTTCATAGCAGCACTTCGATCTTCTTGATCCTTTGCAACATCACTTCGATCTTCTTGATCCTTTGCAGCAGCACTTTGATTTTCTCGATCCTTTGCAGCAACACTTCGATATTCTTGATCCTTTGCAACTGCAATTCGATATTTTCGATCCTTTTCCACCACACTACCTGTAGTACACATGATCTATTTGTAGGATGATCAATCCCTATCACTTTAGGGCATATGTTCAAGGATTATGCAATCCTCCATCAACCTACTCTCCCTTAATGAGGAGGGTCCATAGTATCGACCAATTGAATCGTCTACAACTGAATGTTGATCTCGACCGCACCTAGATGCGGGCCCTATCATTTGTAAGGACTCATCGTAGAGCATCCTCAACTTCAAATCTTGGACCACTCCTGAGCAAGTGTTATACTACGACATCTACATACACATGTACGAATACTCTTCATACAAGAGTATAGTCTACAGCTGCAGATCTCAACCGCACCTAAATGTAGACCCTCATTGTAGGACATCCTTAGCCTATTAGAGCTAGGACCACTCAATGCGAGTGTTATACTACGACGTCCGTGAAGACTCATCATAGAGAATCCTTAGAACTGAAGCAAGCACCACTCCCAAGAAAGTGTTATTCTATGGCATCTACATATAAATGTAGGTACACTCTCCATACAAGAGTAATGTCTGCAAAGCATATCTCGACTACACCTAAATGTCGGCTCTATTGTCTGTGAGGACTCATCGTAGGACATCCTCAGCATGAAAGCTAGTACCATTTGCAAGCAAATTTTATACTATGGTATCCACAAATGAATGTGGGTACTCTCCATGCGAGAGTAACATCTGTAGGGCCATCCTTAGCTAATAAGGACCACTCTCATGAACAGAGTGTTATACCTGCAAGACCATGCTCAAGATAGGATACTATCATTCACAAGTGAATGTCATACCTTGTCAGCATCTTCAAGCAAACTTGGCCTCTTTCATACTAGATCTTCACTATCATCTGTCATCGATGACAATCTTATAATAACTTCCCATTTTTCGGGAGGATCTATATCATCAACCTGCTCCCCCTTTTTCTAAGCAGTTTTCATATCTTTGACTTGTTCTTCCCTTCCAAGGAGAGTCCATATCTTCAACTTGTTCCTCCCTTCCGAAGAGGGTCCATATCTTCATCATTCCTTCTTGCAAGGAAATTTTGTAGTCCCATCAGTATTCCTCCTTATGAGGAAAGTCTTTTCTAACTCTACCAAGCTTGTCATGTAAATATTCAAACTTTACTTGAGATAGAGTCTTGGTAAGTACATCAGCAACTTGCTCATTGGTACTCACATACCAGAGCTTTATAGCTCCATTTGTACCATATCCCTTATATAAAAATATCGGATTTCTATGTGCTTTGATTTATCATGGAACGCATGATTCTTTGTCATCTTTATGCACCTATGGTTGTCACAAAGAATCAATGTGGTATCCAACTCATTGTCAAGTAGTCCTGAAATCACTTTAAGAATCCATATCGCTTCACAACTAGCGGAGCAAGATACTATGTACTCTGCTTCAGCTATGCTAAGAGCAACACTGGATTGTTTCTTACTAAACAATGAGATCATGGCAGATCCCAAACAATAACATCCACCTGAGGTTCTCTTCCTATCTACGACACTTCCTACCCAATCCTAATCTGTATATCCATACAATTTGTAGTCATAAAATCTCTACCATAGTAAAGTCCAAGATCTATTGTACATTTTAGGTACCTCATCACATGCTTTGCAGCTATCAAGTGAACCCGTCTAGGTTTAACTAGATATTGACTTAAGGTGTTCACATCAAATCATATATATGGCCTTGTATTCGTTAGATACATCAATGACCCAATGATATGTATGTATTGAGTCATGTCCACTAATTCTAATGACTCATTAGAACAACTTCAGGTTGGTATCCATGGGTGTGTCCATGGATTTACAATCCAACATCTCAAATATTTTCAAGATTTCTACTACATACTTTCCCTGGTTTAGAAAGATTCCTTCTGGTCTCCGCCACACTTCCATCTCGAGGAAATAATGCATCAAACCAAGATCTTTCATCTCAAATTCTTCAGGTATATTATTCTTTCTCCCTGTGATCTATTTCCCATTTCCTGTCAAAAATAGATCATCCACATATAGTAATAGTATGACACGTTCATCATCCATAACCTTCATGTAAATTTTATGATCAACTTTACTTTTGGTAAAGCCCAAGTTTGTCAAGAAGCTATCTATTCTACCATACCAAGCTCTACGAGCTTCTTGGTTCAACCCATAGAAAGTATTTTTCAACTTACATACATGAGTCACTTCATCTTCGACTTCAAATCCTTGTGGTTATTCGATGTAAACCTCTTCCTCAATCATACCATTTAGGAAGGATGCCTTTACATCCATCTGGTGTAGATCCCAATTCATCATGGAAGCAAGTGTTGTAGAAGGAGCAAGTCGACGAAGACTTAGTCGAAGGGCCGACTTAGTCGATCAGCCGACTAAGTCGTTCGACCGACTAAACTAGAAGATTAGTCGACTTAACTAACAGTCGTGTCGGTTCACCGAACCGACAGTTAGTTATTTTGTAACTGTTTGTAACTTGTATATATTAGGCTGTTGAGCCAAGCAAGAACTCAGTTCAGTTCTCGGCCTTGTATGAACTCATTACATTAATATAATATGTTTTCCTATCTGTTCTTGTCTCTTGTCTCTTATTTATAGTTATGTTTTAGTATGTATTATTGGTAACCTTATGTGATTTGTGAGATTACAACATTGGTTTCGTTGCCGGTAGTACATGTCTAAAATATATGCTCACGTATGATACCAGAGCAGGAGATCAAGGACTGGTGGGATCGTAAAGTTGCAAACTACTTGCAAAATTACGCAAGATGAAACAAATTAACAGTCATTGAAGCTAGAGCCAGATTTTTCATAGAGACACATGAAAAATTCGTCGATTCTGTGCCACAACTGTTGAAGCAGCTTCTGGATGAGAAGACCGAACGCGAATAAACAACAGCAGTTGCTAGATACATTGTTTCGAGGGGGACGAACAAATCTGTCGGAGTGGTTTGAGAAAATCGCCGACGACTTCTGCGAGGAGCAAGCAGTTGAAGACCGCACGTCGGTAGAAACTGTCAAAGTAGTGAAAGTGACTCAGACATGGGTCACGGAACAGCTCACATTCCTCTCTACGAGGGGGATGAAGACCCCAAATGACATTGGTTCGTCTGTGAGTCGATCCAGGATGCAAACCAGCTAAAGGATGAAGACCGATAGATGCCTCAGTTCTCAGGAGCCTTACGAAAAAGGGCCCTGACCTGGTACATGACCTTTTCAGAAAGGCAACCCAGAGCAACTAAAGCTGAGATTAAAGCACAGTTCTTATCCTTTTTCAAGACCCCAGACGCTAAGCACCTGGCCGCCACAAATCTCAAGACAATGTAGCAAAAGCCAGAAGAGACAGTCCACGACTACGAAAAATGCTGGAAGGACCTATTAAGCCAATTAGATTATGTTATTGATGAGCAACTACTAATTCAATGGTTCCTTGCAGGATTATCACAAAAAGTATGCCGACACATCAGTCTGGAAACGTTCAAGACATATGAAGATGCGCTGACCAAATATTTGCAGGTGGAAATGGATGAAGACATACCTGCCTATCCGACGGACCACAGGATAGAAGAACAGCTCGAAAATGTGCAGAAGTCCTTGAAAGAACTGACCCTCAAAAATCAAGAAATCTGGTGTACTAAATGTTCGACGGCCGGACGCTCGAAAGATAATTGTCGACACGAATACAGCTGACAAGACGTCCGCTTTGTGCAAACTAAAGTATTTTGTGACATTTTCCAGGAGGCCAGAGATCATTCTACAAAAGAATGTCCGTTTAACATGAAGAACGCAAAAGCTTCCTGGTGCGCCATCTGTGAGACAAAAAGTCACAATACGGCCGACTGTCAATTAAACCTGAAAAATAGACAGAACTATCAAGCGGTCTACCAGACGAATGCAGTGGCACAAAGCAATGAGCAAAATAATACCAATGACCAGAACAGGCAACGATACGAAGGCCGACGATATGAGCACCGGTACGACAATCGACGACAAGGGTTTTGAGGAAGAGGTCGAGTCGTCGGGAATCGTGACATATGACCGCGTAAATCTACCTAGTGCTTCATCTACTATAAAGAATGGCACTGATGCGCAGACTATCCGCACAAGGATAGAACTGACCTTAAATTCTGTACACATTGTGGAGTAGGAGATCACTCTCTGGAGGATTTTCCTACCATGTTAGAAAAAATCAATAATAAGAAAAATGTTAATGTCTTGTCTTGTGTACAAAAGCATGATGTATTAACTACTAAAAATCTGCATATTGTCACTCGCCAAGGCACAAAAACAGGGTCTGATAACCCCCAAATTAGTAAAATTAAAAACACAAATGGTTATCCGGATCCTCTGAAGGAAAAACAAACCTATCAAGAAGCCACCCACATATTTCAAGAAATTTCACAACAAGAAGACATTATTACCAATCGACTCAGCACGACACAGCAATTAACTCATCTCATCCAAACAAACAAATCCGTAGCCCAGTTCATTGATTTATTACACGAAATAAAAAGCACTAACGTTGGAAAACAAACTAAGAACATTTGCAGCCTAAATCAAAAATACAAAAACGATGTCGACCCACTTGTCGACCTGGAAATCGAAGGTTATCACGTCCGACAAGTGGTGCTCGATTTCGGGTCTCAGGTAAATATCATGACCAAGGATACATGGGAATAGATGGGCCCACATCGACTCTATGAGTCAGGCATTTACCTAAAACTCGCCGACCAAGGCCTCATTGAACCCATTGGGGTTTGGAAAGATGTCGACACGACCATCAAAGGAATCTCGACTAAGGTTGATTTTGAAATCATCGACCCAAAATAAGGATCTAGCTCTTTCCCAGCGCTAGTTGGTCGACCTTGGGGACGAAAGATGAAAGCCTCCATATCCTTAGACAAAGAACAAATTAAGTTAAAAGGAAATGGTCAAAAATTCATTGTACCCATTAATCCTTCCCAAGGAGCACCTTGGACCGAACCGATTGATGAGGAAGTCGATGTCAGACAGCTTTACTAGATCCATAACAACACGGACTATACTGAGCCAAACATCTATGGGGAGCTTCACTTAGGTAAACAAGACTCAATTGGCTATAATTCAGATGCTGAATTATATGACTGGGAAATGGAAAATTATGAAACACAAGCAAGAGGGTGCTGGACTATACAAAAAGTATAGAAAAAACCCGCCCGACAGTGCTTCATTGTATCAATTATCCCTAAAGTCTTTGAAAACAAAATCAGGGAACGACCTACATTGCAGCCAACCAACTTACATAATACCCAACTGCCCAGGTATAAGGAAAGAGAATCCCCAATTATGCATCTTGAACAAGCCTCTAAAAATATTGGAGAACATGGCAGACTTCAAAGCTTAGTGGAAACATTTACCGGTCAAGCAGCTAGATGGTGGAACACCCATCAGACAAAATTGTAGACCTGGATAACTGCTTCAACTTTCTTTGTCGAACGATTCAGTGGGAAAAAATTAACTCAGGAGGCTCAAATCCCTATCTTTGTCCAAGGCCAAGATCTAGAAGAACACATCAAGCTTTGTGAAAAGGAGTGGAGACGGCTTGCATACAAAGATGAGCGAGCCTGGCCACATTTGTTCCCTTCAACCCTAGCCGACTTGCCTAATAAATGGTATAAGATGGAGGAAGCTAGAGGAGAAACCTTCTTTTGGCATGAACTTAAAGAAAATTTTATTAAGGACTTCCAGTTCATACCTCAAAACAAAAAATTGGCTGGGACGGCACACCAAATCAAACAGTTTCTTCAACCGACAGAAAAACAACCCGTCCAAGACCATCGACAAATCAAGGACTGTAACAAGATACAAGCTGAATCAAAATCACAGTCGACACGTTTACACTTAGAAAATGAACACACAGAAGGTAAGAGCTTTAGATAGAAGACCGACCACATTGAAACAACCAAACCGATCTACTCAATCCTGAAAGTCGAGACCACCGATAAACCAGACCTTGACAGAATGACTGCAGCCGACTTTTCGGCTACATTCTCACAGTTCAAAGAAGGAAGTCGACCGATCAATGAAGCTAAAGCACCAGAGTGGCTGGATGCCAAAGTAAAAACTAAGGAGGTCGACATTTCAAACGACGACTGTCCAAAAATAGCTAAGATTGGTGACTATTGGAATGAACACCAAACCACCGAAAGCATAAACTTACTTAGATAATTCCAAGATGTCTTTGCAAGGGACTACAAAGACTTAAAAGGGTTAGTACAAGAAATGGGAGAAATGAAATTAGATACTAAACCCGATGTCCGACCTGTCAAGAAAAGACCCTACAAACTAGCTCATAAGTACAAGGAGATAGTTAAGAAGGAAATAGACAACATGTTAGCAGCAGGGATCATTTACCCTATCGACCAGTCGGAATGGGCAAGTCCCATGGTCATACAGCCCGAGAAACATGACCTGACCAGGTTAAGAATTTGTGTCAACTTTAGGGAGCTCAACAAAGTCACACTCATAGATCCATTCCCCACCCCCTATGTTGATGAAATCCTGAATGAAGTTGCAGGCCATGAACGTTATTCATTTACAGATGGATTTTGAGGATATAATCAAGTACCCATAGCAAAAGAGGATCAAAAGAAAACAACATTTGTATGTGAATTTGGGTCATTTGCCTACAGAGTTATGCCTTTTGGGTTGAAGAATGCACCTGCAGTATTCTCTCGAATTATTGTCAAAACAATCCAAGAGTATATCTATAAGACCATGGCCGAATACTTCGACGACTGGACTATATATTCCACCCTAAAGGATCACTGCACATGGCTCAGACTTATGCTAGACAGATGTTGACAGATACAACTCTCCCTAAATATTAAGAAATGTATTTTTATGACTCCCATAGGCATACTCTTAGGGCATATTGTCTGCAAAGACGGTATAAAGGTCGACTTTTCCAAAATAAAAATCATCCTCGACCTAAAACCCCAATAAACCCTAAACAGGTCCGGGTGTTATTGGGCCATACAGGATACTATAGGAAATTCATCAGACACTATTCAGATATGACTTACCCTCTGGAGGAACTGCTAAAAGAAGATCAGGAGTTTACATGGACAGAAGAATGCCAAATATCCTTCAACAAATTGAAAAGAAAACTGGTCGAAGCTCCCATACTTAAATTTCCAAACTGGTTGACCAAATTTCATGTGCATATTGATGCATCAGGCATTGCAATTGGAGCCATCCTTACTCATCCAGGGGATGATGGGATGGATTACCCTATAGTATGCAGCAGTTGAAAATTAAATAAAGCTGAAAGGAACTACTCGACCACTGAACGAGAAGCCCTAGGTATGGTCTTTGCTCTCCAAAAGTATCGACATTACCTATTGGCCAACCCTTTCATATTTTATACCGACCATCAAGCTTTGAAGTACCTTGTTAATAAACCCCTTCATCATGGAAGAATTTGTCGATGGTTACTTCTTTTTCAAGAATTTGAGTTTGAAGTGGCGGTCCGACCAAGAAAGCTAAATGTCGGACCCGACCACCTATCACGTATAGACACAGGGGAGGAACCGACCGAAATCGACGATGACTTGCTGGATGCACATCTATTTCACATAGAAGCAGTCCCCGAAGAACTAGAAGAAATAGCTCAGTTCTTAGAGACAGGTCAAGCACCCGAAGGTCTGAACACCAAGAAGAAACAAATCTTAGCTATGAAGGCTGCACCCTACAACCTCATCAATGGATTTTTGTACAAAATGGGGTTAGACGACATTCTCAGACATTGTGTACTCGACCATGAGAGAGAACAAATCATGCATGAAGCACACTATGGACCTACAGGAGGACATTTTCAAGCGGATACAACTGCAAGAAAAATCCAACAGTCGGGCTTATCATTGGCCGACAATCCACAAAGATTGTAAAAACTTTGTTAGTCGATGCGATAGATGTCAACGACTTGGTTGACCTCTGCCGAGCATAGAAATGCCCTTGATATCTGTAAACCCTAGTCTCACATTCGAACTTTGGGCTATAGACTTCATAGGACCTTTTCCTATCCCAGCCAAACGATCAGGTGCAAGATATATTATCACGGCAGTGGAATATGTCACCAAATGGGTAGAAGCTGAACCCGTCGATACATGTTCACGTGAGGTAGCTACTAAGTTTATCTACGAAAACATTATCACTAGATTTGGATGTCCACTCACATTTATTAGTGACCAAGGACCACACTTTATCAACAAAACCATCAAAAATTTGACCGACCAGTTTCACATCGACCACCGACGAAGCACTGCATATCATCCTCAGTCGAACGGCGCAATTGAAGGTTTTAACAAAATATTGACAAAAGGGTTAACCAAAATATGCAACACTGACAAAGATGACTGGGATGAGAAAATCCATGCGGTTCTCTGGGCATATAGGATAGCATATAAGCGGTCGACCAACCAAACCCCCTTTCGACTAGTCTATGGGCAGGAAGCAGTTGTCCCCCTACATTTGCGACAGCAGACACCTATTATTGCACAGATACTACATGTTGATGTCGAACAGGAAAGAAAGGACCGACTATTTCAACTCAGTAAGCTAGAAGAACATAGAATCATGGCTATCAAGCACCAGGAAATTCACAAACAACAACAGAAAGCATGGCATGACCGTAACATCAAAAACAAAAACCTGTCAGTCGGTGACCTTGCTTTACTTTATAATAGTCGAGTCAAAGGAAAACCCAAGAAATTACACACAGAATGGATGGGACCTTACGTTGTCGAAGAAATACATCCCAATGGCTCGGTCTGACTAAAGACCTTACAGGGCCTAGTATTTCGGAAGCTCGTTAATGGAGCCCGACTCAAACGTTACAGAAACTGGAAAAAAAAAAAGAAGATCAAATAACGAACTTAACCGTCAATCAAAACCCATAAAAACATAGAAAAATTCCAAAAACAAAATAATACATCCAACCATGACAGCAACTCACTACTTCGACACCCGACATCATCACCATCGACCATCTCCATCGACCAGTCAGGCTGACCATTCTCACCAACGACACCGACCATCGACTTCGAAAGTCCCATCACGCATTGATGGCCTCGAGCGTCGAAACAGATCCTCCATTAAGTCGCACTCAAGTATTGTAGTTGGACTGTCAATTCCACCATTAATACACCCATTTCGACACTCAACCACACCCATGCCTATAAATAATGGACAGTCGAAGGTTCATTCACCACACCATTTACCCTCAGAGCGCCCGCACTCTCAGTCGACCAAAGCCCAAGAACTCTGTCAAAACCCCGACCAGTCCGACGCAATGGCACCCAAACTAACCAGAGCCGCGACCAAGGAAAAGGAGCTGCAAGCAGAGGACACCCCCTTGCTCAACCGCTTAAAGAACATCAAAAACGCAAAGGTACAGGAGGGTCCATTCCAGAAACTGGGATGAAAGAAGCAGATGTTAAATTCATTATCAGTCATTACCACAATGGCCTATTTTACTTCGACCAGCCGATTGACATCACCGGGGATGTTATCTCCAAGCTTACGGGTCTGTTCAACCAAGGCAGCCCTGTACCTATTGGGATCAAAGACGGGTTATTCCAAGAACTTACGGGCTCACCGTCGAGAAAGAACTCCAAAGGATTGATGATCGGCCAGATTGCGACAAGGACGCCACAAATCATGGCTAAAATCATAGCAATCACCCTTACATTGGCAGGTCGGGGCAGTGACCTTAAACTGGAGATGCTGGAAGCTGTCGACACTATTGCAACCAACGGTCGAATCTACCGATGGGGAGACTATGTTGCCAACATGGTCAAAACCATCTGTGAAAGATGCCAAGAGACGGGAGGTATGATCAAGTTCCCCTCTCTCATTCTCTGGATTGTTATGTACCATATTTGTCTGGAAGGTAGTCCAGTCTTTCGGGAACCGACCAAGTTCCAAATGCACCGCTTTAAACCCTTTTCACAAAAATGCACCCTGCATGAGCTGGCACAGGGGAAAGTCTTCTTGGAAAACTGGTTCCAGCAATTAAAGGTTCACACGATGAGGTGGAGGGTGCCCCAAAACATCCGACGAAATCTCCCTGCTGAGTCTCATATCCAGTTAGAACTTGATCATACATCAGTATGGTACATGCGAGGTCAGGACCCCAAATCCCAGGGCCTCGACTACTATCCGACGGTCGACCAGATTTTCTGAGAGTTGGCCCGACAAGCGCAGACAAAGATACCAATTCCAGAGGCTTCCAAACAGGTTGACTTCTCCATCATAGAGCCACTCACCGATCAGGAAAAAGAAGAATACTACGAACTCAACTTATACATCAGCACATTCGTGTCGGAGGATACCCCGGTCGTGCCCACTAGTCAGGTACACATCACTGTCAAACCTCCGACTGCAAAGGTAGTCGACCCCCAGCCGACAAAACAACAACAACCACCAGTACAACCACAGCAATAGACAACCCCTCCGACTCCAGCAACCATTGACCCCACTCAAGAACCGACAAGTGAAGTCGAAGGCGAAGACCCGGAATATGCTTTATCCAAAAGCATCATTAAGAAGCTGGCTAAGGAGATAGCTGTCGCCAGGAAAAAAATCAAGGCCCAAAAACTACAACAAGGTAGGGGTAAGTGCAAGCTTATTCTGGTTGACTCGTCCGACGATGAAGAGGAACTAGCAGCCGTGGCCGTCAACATTGTCGAGGATGCCTGTGCAAATAAAGTATTAGTTGAAATTCAGTTTCAACGGTATCTGGACACAGGAGCTCCAGAGGGTCGTCCAAAGAAAGCAAAAATGGCACCGACACCTGAAAATGTGGTCGACCTTGTGTTGACCCCTCCCCCCCCATCCCCGACAACCATAGTCGAGGAGCAAGCACTAGTACAGCAGGCAGACAGTCCCCATGATGGATATCAACGCGCCATCCCGGAGGCACTCAAAGCCAGGGTCGACCAGGATGTCGAGCTTAAATCTTTCTTCGCCACACTTCCTGGACTGTTTAAGTCGGCCCAGAAAATACAAACAAAATCTCCTCTCTATGCAAGCAAAAATCCCTATGCAACTGTTACGACGACATTCACCCGAGACCAACAAGGTGATGTAATAGGAACATCAAAGTCTGTCACAGAGCCAATAAACACCGATGCCCGGGACGACCTACCCACTACACCTTCAAAAGCAGGTATCTCTTTCGACCAAAGTTCACAACACACTCCCGCCAACCCTTCGACCCCTATCCCTACCCCCACTCCGTCCCCAACACCACCATCACCACAACCTCCTTCACCACCACCACCACCGTCAAAATCCCCACCACCAGAATTACAGCCAAACCCATCACAGCCACTGTTATCTTCACAACCGGAAGTGGTCATACCACCTCCTCAAAAAGAAACACCCCCGACTTCTATACCACCTAACCAACCAGAAAAACCCTCAACCTCCATTCCACCAACCACAGACCCAACCTCAACTGCTGCAGATACCCAAGAGCAACAGACAGACAAACAACAAAAAAAGAAAGAGCATCGTAGAACATTCGGTCTCTGGATTATCCTAAGGGATGCAAGTTCCTTGGATGACACAGAGGTCGGCCAACTCCTTAAAACTATGGCCAAAGAGTCAAAGAAAAGGACAGATCAAAAAAATAAAGAGCTTGTATCCAAAAATGCAGAGGAAGTTGAGTTTCTCGGCAGATGCAGAACTCTAGTACAGGACGTGATACCAGGCCCTATCGAAGTCAACACAGATTGACCACTAGAAATAGCATATCAGCTCTTCGAGACGATGGTATCGACCGTCCAGACCCGGATGCAAGAGACTAAGGAAGAACAAAAGGAGGAGACTGTTCGACTGCTCCTGGCCCAACACACTGCATTCTCGGAGGCATACAAGGTTCTACATGATCATATGGACGAATCAGTTGTCACTGAGGAAGTGTTACGAGACTGGCCTACTCACTATGGGCAGGTCTATCAGCAGACACGGCAGGCACGACAGGGCATTCAGGCTTTGGAGGGCCGGAAGTCGACAGAGGCAGAACTGAGGCAGACCATTGATGAACAGATTGTGATGGAGACCAACAAATTGTAGAAGCTCGAACGAGAGGCACATCAGTGGGTTCAACAGGCCCTTCCCAACTTAAAGAAAGTTGATATTATCTGCCCATAGATGAAACGGCTCATCACTGCTGCAGAAGAGAAAAACTAATTGTTGGATCCCAACATGGAGAATATAGCAGAAATGCCCATGTCCGAAAAGATGTCGATCCTTTCAAGTCTCACTACCTTAACAATCGATATCTAGAAGGAATTGCAGAGTTGGACCGACTTTCAGCATCATCTTGCCATCACAGCTCTAGCCATTGTCGAAGTCTGCGTCCAGAGAAGACCAACCATCCGGTTGCACAGTCCACATCATGAGCAAGTATGATTGATTCGACAGAGTTTCAAATTTTGTACCTCCATGTTTCTTCGGGACGAAGAAACTTTTTGTTCATGGGGGATATGTAGAAGGAGCAAGTCGACAAAGTCGACTTGGACAAAGACCGACTTAGTCGATCAGCCGACTAAGTCAGTCGGCCAACTAAACTAGAAGATTAGTCGACTTAACTAACAGTCGTGTCGGTTCACCGAATCGACAGGTAGTTATTTTGTAACTGTTTGTAACTTGTATATATTAGGCTATTGATCCAAGCAAGAAATCAGTTCAGTTCTCGGCCTTGTATGAACTCATTACATTAATATAATCTGTTTTCCTATCTGTTCTTGTCTCTTGTCTCTTATTTATAGTTATGTTTTAGTATGTATTATTGGTAACCTTATGTGATCTGTGAGATTACAACAAGTGCCATGATGGTTCTGATGGAAGTGTACCTTGGTACTGGAGAAAATGTATCTTCATAATCAATCCCCTCTTTCTAAGAGAATCCTCTAGCCACAAATCTTGCCTTGTACTTTTCAATACTTCCATCAGCAACATGTTTTATCTTGTAGATCCATTTCAAAGATACTACACTTTTGTTTAATGATTTGGGTGCTATATCCCAAACATCATTCTTCACTATTGACTAGTATTATTTTGTGATTGATTCCACCCACTCTTAGCTTCCTCATAGCTGGTGGTTTCTTGATCTACAAGGTCGCACATCAAAGCTACATAACTAGAGTATGGTTTTGATCTTTTACTTGTTCTTGTGGAGCCTTCTGGAGCTCCATATATCTCTGCTTCTTGTATGATTTATCTTACCCAAGCAAGTTTTCTCTTTCGAGAGATATCCATAGTAGGGGGTTCCTGAGGTTCTAGCATATCATGATATTCTGATGCTACTGTTTCAGTAGAGGGTTCAACTTCTATCAGTTTGGGAGGTAAATCCTCTTCATGTACTTCTTCAAGATGACACCTTCTAGTTTTCTTAAGAGTTGTCTCTTCATAAAATGTTACACCCCTACTAATCTCGATATTATGGAATCTTGAAATGTACATCCTGAAGGCTTTGGAGAATTCATAGTATCCAATAAATATTCCCTTATTTCCAGAAGGATCCAACTTGGTTCTCTTCTCTTTCGGAATATGTACATATATTGGATAACCAAATATCTTGAGATGGCTCACTCCAAGTTTCTTTCCTGTATACATCTCTTCAGGAGTCTTGAATCCAAGAGCACTGTGAGATAATATATTACTCACATATACGGTTGTTCTTGATGCTTCATCCCATAGGTGCATGGGGAGGTCTTGGTCGTGAATCATTGTTTTCACTGCTTCCATAATAGTTCTATTCTTTCTTTCTGCAACACTATTCTTTAGAGGATTATAGGGAGTGGTTAGTTCCCTCTTGATTCATGCCTCCTTGAAGAATGATTCAAGTTCTTTTTGAAGTATATTCTCCACCATTATCTGATATCAGTGTATTGATTCTTCTTTCTGAATGGTTCTCTATCAAGGCTTTGAATTCCTTGAATTTCCTGAAACCTTTACTTTTGTTCTTCAAGAATTATATTTATGTCTTTCTTGAATGGTCATCAATAAATGTGACATAATATTCATATCCAGTTAACGATATGGAGGGCATAGGACCACATACATCAGAATGAATTAATTCCAACATACCTTTAGTATTTGTTTCACTTTTCAGAAAGGGATTCTTGATGTTCTTTCCTCTTGCACATCATTTGCAAGTTCCCTCGTGATCAATCTTCAGATATGGTAATCTTGTTACCACCTTTCTCACATAGGGCAGTGCTTTGTAGTTGATGTGAGCAAGCCTCCTATGCCATAATTCACTTGAGCTAGTAGTCTCATGGACAAGGGTTGTCTCTGGATGTATTTTGAGTTTGTACAGTCCTCCTTCTTCTTTACCAATGACCACATCATCTTCAAGTGTCTTTCCTTTGGACCACATAAGTACTTGTCTATCTATGGAAGCAGCTCTATATCCTTTCTTATCTACTTTTGAGATGGAAAGTAGGTTCTTTTTCAAGCCTAGTACGTATAGTACTTCCTTAATATTTATGGAAGTCCCAGATTCAAGCTTGTAGCTTGATTCACCAATATATTTGATGGGATATTGATAGTCATCTCCTAATGACACTTGCTAAGGTTAGTTCTTTTCTTCAAGTCTTGACAGAGTTTGATTCTTCCCTGTCATGTGCTTTGAAGCATTATTATCAATAAGCCATGTATCTTCTCCAGTTGTTATAGACCTAGAGGGTGTAGAGAATATAACATATTCTTCTACATCTTCTTCTTTTGTCAGTCTCTTTCAAGGTCTTTCTTCCTCATCCTCATCAAGGGTGTCTCCAATATCACTTAGTTGTTCGTTGAACTGGGAGACCCTTGTGAAGTAATCTTGAATTGAATACCCTTTGCTCATCTTGGTGTCCTTTAGTTGAGCTCTCAAATTCATCTTTATGTTGATGTTCCTTCCCTCATACATTATGGAAAGTGCATCATACATTTTGTTGGTGTCTTCTTAAATGACACTTGAGGGATCAAGTGATCTTTGATAGAATCAACAATGATCATCATTTCCTTGATTAGGTCTTGTTCATGCTTCTCCTTAGCTTCATCTTCTTTTGGTTCTGTAACTTCATCCTTGATGTACTTCTTAAGACCATTCTCTTTAAGAATGAGACCAATCCTATACTTCCATGCTAGGAAGTTTTATATTCCTTCCAATTTGTCCTCAAGCTTAGTGCTTGGGGCCATTCTGTCTAGTAGGTCACTAAAAAATGAAATTTCTCAAAATAAAAAGCTGACCTTTCCAATAGATGCACTTGACTGAGGCAAGTTGGTTGGCCCAACTGATTTCTGGAGATCCGAAATCTTCACCCTTCAAATCTTACTCGTGAGGTTCCAATTTTTGCATAATTTTTTGTTCTGGTTTTCTTTAGTTTTCTAGTTCAGGGCCAAACTAGGGCTTGGATTTCTCGGAGATTCAACCACACAAAAACTTCGATCCTAGGCTCAATAGATGTGCTCTAGGGAGGCGTAACTTTCTGTGCAAGCAGATCTTCCAAATTCTAAACTTTTGCAAAAACCCAAATCTCTTCCGGAGGGAGAGGAGAGAGAGTTTCACCTTGTGAAAGTTGTTATATTCAGGCTAGCTATGATACCATGTTAATATTTCATATGCTAGACTAGATATCATTAGTGTTTAATCCAAATTCATAATAGTGGCATATGCAAAATCATTGAAAGAAACACAATCACAATATAGACACAGTATTTATCCTGGGAAACCCTCAAGGAGAAGAAAACCCATCAAAAATTCCTTTGTATAAGATAAAACCCCAAAACAAGTATTCTCCTCCTTGTTGTTTTCTCTCTCTCTCTCATATGCGCTACTCAAGTGATTGAGTCTATGTTATAATGAGGAACACAACTCCTCTATTTATATACATTATGTCAACTAAATTTTACCCTAAACAAGTGATCCAAGAGGATGTTGGTGGCCACCCACCTATTCCACTTAGACCCCCACCATTGTTTCTTTTAGTTTTCCAGTTTCCTTAATTGTAGAAAAAATTACTATTTTTGGCAGTTTTCGGGTCCTAAACTTCCAGAGCCGTTTTGAGGCCCTAAACGACATTTTTTCGGCATCGAATGGTCGAAAAAATATGAGTCCATTTTGGACTTAATATTTGATGTTTATGGATGTAATCCTTGAATATATCTTTCTAACGATGTATCATGCGCGTCAAACGGAGGTAGTATGCCAAAGTAACGACCCCAGGAAATTGATGTACCAAGTTACCCAATGGGGCCCACATTCTGGTGTTTCACCTTCTAGGATTAGGTTTTTTGAATGTGTATGGTTTCCATTGTTTCTCAATAATATATAGGCCCTCGAGCCTCATTGTAACACAGAGTTCAAAGGCATGTAGCCACCACATCTCTTCTCAGAGATAAGCTACCAACACACTAGCTAGTTTATTTCCATTCTATATGTAAACAAGTTTCAGTTCTTTGATTAATGAAATTAAGTGTTATTTTCGCTGCATATTTGTTTCTATGGTTATTTGTGTATTCTATTGCATTCCTACATAAATGCGGATCAACAAGTCAGCTCCATTAAAATGTATGGGCTGACTTCACCTAGGAAGACTCAAAACAATATTTTATATTATTCATTGGGGTACTAATGACCCAACTTACAATGGAGGATTTACCTCATGACTCTATGATGACCAATTACAATAGTAACATCCCGACAGAGGAATAATAACATCTCCCTTGGGGTACATTCGTAAAATACATTTAGAATATCCTTTGAAGTTACAATATTTCAACAATTGGTTCTCAGTAAAGCGAGGGCGAGAAAGGGTCAAGGAAGGAGGTGCAAGAAAGGGGCTTCAACTGCAGGATTAGACTGTGGTTACTCAGAGAGTCCATCTATGTTGGAAGAAAATACTGGATAGGGTTGAGGGCTATATACGCAGTAAGGTTGTGGCTGGAAGGTGTAGGATCTCCAGGCTTAGCAAAGATGGGAAAAAGGGAACCCGTAGCAAAGGAAACCTTGGGCGTATTAGAGGGATCCCCCTAAACATAGGGCAAGTCAGGTCCATCGAATCCGAGGGGAGAAAATATATACTAGAGTCAATGGCATGTGTTTCTTTCTCCAGAAGGGCTAATGATGGAGTTGTGTCCATTGTGGAAGTGTTCTTAATTATGGGCATGCGGATTATGGAACCCTGATTTTCCATGGGCTTGTTATTTTTAACATAAAAAGAATCCAACAGAGATATAGACATACCTTATGACCCATCAATACCAAAAGATCTAGCGCATGATTTTACTGGCATAGTGCCAAAGACCAATTCTTTGACCTCTTCTACAACCCTAGACACAGATATAACGATAGAGGCAGTATAGTCAGGACCCGAGGGGGAGTCAGCCTTCCTTGGGATCAGATTAGCCGAACGTAAAGATACCCCTATATTTGGCATGTCTTCGGAAGCAAGAGTTGTGTAAGCTTTAGGGTTATGCCAAAAATGTCTAGTGAAAGGAAGACTGCACTCTTTGACCACATGTCCATATCTATGGCATCTGTTGCATCTGAACGGGATGCCAATATAATCTAGTTTTTTCTTATAGTGATGAGCACCCATGGAAATGATCATTTCATCCCATAATCCCTCTCGAAAATCAATTTCAACAAGGATCTTAGCCACCGTCATCATCCCTGAGACCTTAAAAGAAATATCAGCTTTAATATATATGCCAACGGAAGAGCCTATTAGTTCAAAAATGTTCTCTGGCCATAACTCTGGTGGCAGGCCAAGAAGCTTGACCCATATAGGTTGGCTTCAAAGTTTGGTTTTCTCGACGTTGAACGAGGGGTACCACCTAATTATGGTTATGGAAAAGCTAAGTATCATCCATTTTCCATCAAAGACAAACTTGGAGTCCACAATGTCATGAAGGATTATTGTAAACCACCGTTTAGCTAGTGCATAACATTCTGGGGCATATCCGAGGAGTGGGAACGAAAGATCCTTAGCCCAAACCCTAAAATTATCAATAGATATCCCATGTCCACTAAATCTTCCAACCAATGCTAAGTCCGAAAGCGGAATGACATTTTCCATCCACACATCTTCCCCCGAGAGCAAGGTTGAGTGGTCGACTCTTTCGTTTAACACATTTCTTTTTATAAATGTGTGCCTATTCCTCTAAGCTAGTTGAAAGGCCAATGGCATGTCTTCTTCCTGGGCTAAGGTCATCTACCAAGGGTAGGTTATCGAGAGGCTTTGACAGGGCTATACTAGGAGGATCATAAAGGAGGATCATTAGGGTTGATAGATACCTCCCCCGAGGTTGTTCCTATTAAGTTTGCAGTACCCATATGTCATGGAAATCTGGTCTCTTTTGTTCCCTTTTATCATTCTACCCAACTATTCTTTTTTTCCGGCCCATGTTCCTAGGAATCTAGCGGGGTTGTGTATTGCACCAGTCGTCAATGTTGTATCAGTGTCGAGCAAGTAGAACCCGTAGGGGATGTTTGAGTCACGTGGGCCACTTCAAAACCAAACCCTAGGACGAAAAAACCCTAGTTATGAATCCCTGCTATATAATACTAAATACCTACACAATTTATGGGTTTTTTGTATCGCGGGACTATTATCTTATTCCTAGATTATGTCGCTCTTACTCCATTATCACATTCCTTGATTCCATTATTGTTGTTCAAGACATCGACTACATAATGTTACAAATATGGAAGAGCCCATTCACATTAATTTAATTGACAAAGACCAAATTGACTGACCAAAAACAAAAGGTTACAAATATGCGCATCTAGGCGCTGTCAAATTAGGACTTGGTCCATTAGTACGACCTTATATGAATGTTTCTTCCTTGTGTTGTGTTTTGGATACCAATCACTTAGATTTTGTTGATGCTTTAATTGGAGGTTTTGAAGGCTCCTTGCACAATGGCCCATTTTTTGGTACTATCTTTCCTAAGTATTCTGTAAGCCTTGATGACCCCTACATCTATGATTTACTCAAGGCCTATATTCGTCCCTTAGGATTTAAAATGTATACTGGCTCTAAAATCATCCATCTTAAATCGTTGGTTGTAATTCGCTTTGGAAATGATTCCCTTCCACTTCTTACCCCTAAAGTCCATGAAATCTCACACCTACTAAGTATAGTAGAAACTGATAAGTCAAAAAATTCTACACCTATCACCTTTGATTGGACTGGCATCAGTTACCCAAAGCAATGGGAGGTAAGATATAGAGAGTTGAGACCCTTTGAAAAAACTAAAAACCAACAACTCTCTATTCCTAAACCCCTTGTCTTTGACAGATGTTCAAACTCTTTTAAATTGCCTGAAGGGTTTCCTTCTCCCCAATTTGCTCCACCTCTTGTAAGATCTTCCTCTATAAATAATACTTCTAAAAGAGCAGCCTTGTTTGAACCTTGTTCTTCTTCTCTCCTTTCTTTTTCAGGTGTTCATAACAATGAGCACAAAGGTCAGCGTGCAGACTGCCCCACCTACAGAAAAGTACTTGAAAGACTAAAAATCAGAAACAAAGGAGTAAGCTTGTACATGATGTCTCTCCCTAGAAGTATCCCTGGTTTTACCTCCACAAACCCACAGGGTGATACCTCGTTCCATCCAGGAAGAAATCTTCCTGATACTCCATTTCGACAGTTTGCTCATGATGGTATTTCTAAAAGAGAGTTCATGCCACATAGATCATCAAATCCACACGAAAGTGTCTCTAATGAAATAAAGTTGCTTAATTATAGTAATTATCAGCAACAACGGACTGGCCAAAACATTGATGACATAGCCTTTGATATTTTAATTCTCATACAAAAAGCTCAGACAAAAAAAGAGCACATTTCCTTGCTCAAAGCTAAAATTGATCACTTGCTTGCAGGACAAGAAGAAGTAAAAATTACTATTATCTTAGCAAGAGAAAAATTAGGAAAAAGGCTAGATGTCCTAGGAAAAATGATGGCCAAAACACAAAATGTAAATAGTAAAAAGAGCCTTGTAAGCCAAACTGCTTTAGAGCTTGCAGCTAAAGGCCATAAAGTCAAACATGAAAGAAGATACTCTTTTGGAATGATGAGTATCCAAGAAGAAGACCAAAGACCTGAATTCCTTTTTGGTCAAGAAATAGAAGAGCTTCAAGAGTTAAGAAATATGGTCTCCTAGTACAAACAAATGCCAAATGCCCTCCTAGATAAATATTTATCAGCATTCAGAATCCCAAAAAGAGAAAATATTGGATCCTCAAATCCATATGGCCAAGGTCATACTAATACTCATATAACAGGTCCTCCCCCTCCTTTTGATACTAAAATGTCAAATCTCCCTGACACTTCCCCTTCATCAGTACCTCGTTCCCTTAGCTTTGGGATAAATGGGATGAATAATTTAATCTCCCAGATGCCTGATCAACCTGTGTTGAACATACAATGTCAATCCTACGCCCAGATTAGATCTGCCATCCAACTTCTATCAAATTGGGTCTTGTACAAAAGAACACGGGACGATACAATAACTGGCCAACAACTAGCACTCTAGTTGGTTGCCGGATTTTCAGGGCTAGCCTCAGAATCATGGCGCTGGATTCCCCAAGAATCCAAATAAGAAATTTTGAATGCAAAAGATGCAGACCAACAAATTCTTCCCTTGGTAAAGAATTCTATGGTCCCAATGAAAATGAAGATTATGAACATCTTACATCTTTATTTATGTCTGCCAGAATCTGTGACCTAAATAAGAGTGAAGAATTTTTTTGCTATATGCAAAAATTGTTGATTTCTTCTGGCAATGCTGATAAGCTCGCATATCTGAAACATTACTTGAGAAGCTTTCCTGGCCATGTTCCTGATGCTGTTGAACAAAACCTTAAAGACAAAAACATCCCTCTGTCAGGTCTTTCCCTTGCCCAATTGCATGGATTCATCATGGAAACTTGGCAAAAACATTGTCTGGAGAAAAGAGTGGCTAAAGATTTCAAGCGACACTCTTCAATGTTTTCCCCGGGTTTTTGTAAAGATGTTGCAAAAATGCCAGATTCGGGGTGTGGCGCCCACAACCGAGGACACTTCAGGTGTGAATCATGTAGTTGTAAGAGGAAACAACAACCCAAATATACTAGCATACCTAGATTTCATCCAGACAAAGGCTATAAGCATAAAAAAGGCAAAAGATTTCAAAAGAAAGCCTACTTTAAGAAAAGATCTAAACCTGCAGATAAAGAAAAATGTTTCATCTACGGTAAAAAGGGTCACTAGGCTAACAAATGCCCAAATAAAAATAAAAAGCCTAGACTTGCTGCCATGTTTTCAGAAGACCTGGATCCAGTGTGGTGGGATCTAGCTTGGTGTGCAGCAGGAGACTACCCTGAAGGTGAAGTCGTCTTCTTACCATAAGAAGGAGATTCCTCTGATTCCAACCCCACCTTAGATAAATTTGCTCCAAACTCATCTGAATCTTCTTCTTCTGATTCTGAGGAAGAAGCAAATTTAGGAGGTTGCTCTAGTCCTCCTGATTTCAGTTTTTATATTTTCTCTTTCAAACCACCTAAGGTCTCCTCAGAATTTAGGATTGCTGAAATAGACAAAGAATTGTCTGAGACCCCAGTCTATCAATATATGAAAAAGCAAGATCTGAAAGATGAAAAAAGAAAGCTTTTAACAAGAAGAAAAGCAAAAGAAAAAGTCTCTGAAGAAAAAGAGAAATCTGTCTCTCCAGAAATTAGCAAGAATCTAGCATTCTACCAACCTGCTGATTTATAGAAAGGCTATCCTGATCACCATGAGGATAGACAAAAGTTTAGAAAAGATAAAGAAAATTTGATAAGACTACAGATCAAAGATAAGCAGTATTCCATAAAGAAGCTGGTAAAATAAATAGAGGAATTGAAAAGAATGCTTGAGATAACAACAAGAGAAAGGGACCAATCCTCTGATGAAGAAATGTGCAGAGCCTATGCCGAAGCATTACAGTCACCAAAAGCTACTGAAAGTCCAAAACATTCTCAACACACTAGTGATTCAGGAACAGAAGACGGTCGGAATGATGAACCATCACTAGGATCTCTAGGACTATTCACTGGTCCTAAATATTTCATTAAAATAAAGTTTTGTCCATCTGAATTCAAGTCTTATGAGCTTGATTGTTTGATAGATTCAGGTTGCCAAATGAATTTGGCAAAAGGAAATGCTATACCATATTTTTACTGGGAAAAAACAAACGAACATGGTGTAGCCATTGAAGAAACTCCTGTACAGCTCAAAGGACGAGTTCCAAATTTTCCAATAAGCATCAATGGAATAAAAGAAGTTCTGTGTCTCAATAGACTAGACGACCTGAAAGAAGATTGCATCATAGGATCACCCTTCTTGCATAAAGTTAGCCCCATTACAGTTAATGAGCCCAATATGAATTTTTCATGTACAATAAATGGCAGAAGAGTTTCCACCCCTCTCTACTATTCTGCTTCTTACAAATGCAAGAATCGTGTTCCCCAATCCAACCCCACTCTCAGTCTTGCAGAACTATTCAAAATGGAAAGATGCATCGCCTATGCAGAAATGCACAAAGAATCTGCCCTCTCCGAAATTTCCTCTAAACAAGAGAAGGATTGCACCTCAGAGTCACCTATTGCATTTTGGACTAGGGAAAAATACTGTGTTTCCTTACCTTTTAACCCCCTAGAAACACCAAAAGCTCAAAAAGTCTCTGCTGCCCTTATGTCCCCCTCAGAAAGAGAATTTTGTGCAAATGAAATCAAAGAACTCTTGGACAAAGGCCTTATAGAACCTTCTAAGAGCCCTTGGGCATGTCAAGCATTTGTTGTCAATAAACACTCTGAGATAAAAAGAGGAAAACCCAGACTGGTTGTGAATTTTAAACCCTTGAACAATATCCTTGAACCAGTCCGTTACCCTCTGCCTGATAAATCTAGTTTGTTGCAAAGAATAGTAGGATGCACCATTTTTAGCAAGTTTGACCTGAAGTCTGGTTTTTACCAGATTGGAATTGAAGCAAATGACAGGTACAAAACTGCCTTTGTCGTTCCTCATGGGCAGTATCAGTGGAAGGTCCTTCCATTTGGCATTAACAATGCGTCATCAGAGTTCCAGAAAAGAATGGAAGATATCTTCAGAAAAAAGAAATGGGCATTAGTATACATAGATGATATTCTTATTTGTTCCCACAACCTACAGGAACATTTGAAACATCTTCAATAATTTTATTCTTTGGTTTTCAAACATGGATTGGTTTTTTCAAAATCCAAAATGGAAATGGGCAAAAAGGACATTGAATTTTTAGGATATAAAATAAATAAAGGACAGGTGATCCTCCAAGACCATGTCCTGAAGGTTTTTTCTAACTTTCCTGATCATATCTTAGAAAAGGTTCAATTGCATAGATTCTTGGGAAGCCTAAATTATATTAGGCCATTCTACAAAGGACAGGCAGATGACATCCATCTGCTGCAGCAACGACTGAAGAAAAATCCCCCAAGATGGAATAAAGATATGACGGATGCAGTAAAGCAAATCAAAGAAAAAGTAAAACAACTTCCTCCACTCTCACTACCACAAGGCTCGGGTCAAATGGTGATCAAAACAGACGCCTCCAATAAAGCTTGGGGAGGTATTCTCATAGAAAAACATGGTGATCAAGAAGAAATCTGCGGCTATGCTTCAGGAGCATTCAAAAATGCAGAAATCAATTATCCGTCAAGTCACAAGGAAATCCTGGAAGTCAAAAAGACTGTAAACCATTTCAAGCTTTATCTAAAACCTGTCAAGTTCATTATTAGAACATATCTGAAAATAATGACTGGTATATTCAAAAATGAAAATCTTATTGCAGAAAATAGTTCTAGGATTCTAAAATGGTTTCTTTGGTTGCAAAACTTTGATTTTGAAATTGTATATAAACCAGGATATTTGAATTGTGTTGTTGATATGCTAACCAGAGAAGAATTATAGGAGAAACCTAGCCTCAACATGTTTGGCAATGGAGCATCCAGCTCGTCAAACAAAAAATCTAAACTTCGGATCTTCAATGATTTCCTGACAGAGGAAGAAAGAGAAGATTTTTTGAATTGCGCCAGCAAAAAAGAAGCAGATAAGTATCTTTCCCTCTCCTTGATCCAACAAGTAAATGCCTCTCCTCTGAAAATACAAATATTGGAGAGATGGGAAAAACAAGCCTATAAAGGCTTAGAAAATGCCATGCACCAGCTTCATCAACTTAATCATGTTTGGGTTGATACAACGTATATAGATGGACAAGAATTGTATTATGTGGATATCGGTCCAGGATTTTTAACATGGAATAGTTATAACCTCATATTGCAGTTCTGTAGAGAACAAGGAGAAATAATAATTTGTGGAGACCCTTCTACACTGGTGCAACAACAATGGTCCGGATGGACAAAAGTCTTCCTTGATAAATTCTATCCAAGAAAAGATTGGGTTCAACGACGTGCAAATTTCATTCTGCACCTTCAAGCAGATATGATTGTAGCACACCACAATCATATGTGGTTTAAATTTAAACTGTGACATCTTGAGGAGCTTACTCTCCTCTTGAACCCCCTATTTTCACCCAGCAGAAATTTAAAAGAATGGACAAAAATGGTCGCCTCTTAGATCATAAAATTAATACAAGAAGAATTCCTCTAAACCTTAAAGTTGAATCCATTTTTCAAGGAGAATTCAGCTGTATTCCTAATGAAGTCATGTTTGGATCCGATGTGGAACAGTGTTTCTCAAATTGCTTATTTCCAAATACCGAATTTGGTTCTGACTTTAATAGATTCGCTGGTGGGGAAAACCCATATGGTTTTGACTCTGATAGATTCACTGGTTGTACATGTGGGGAAAACCCATGTATTTGTAATCATGACAATGAATAATGGAAAACGCCGTGGACCACTAATAGTAGCTCCACTTTGTAAAAAGTCCAATCTAGTTGTCAATCCGTAGATTCTTTCACGTGGCTTGGGTGACTTACCCAACAAAAGCTGCGATTTGATCCACTGCCATGAGATCCGAATCAAGTCTTTTTACCGATAGGCGTAAGTTTTGGGTCACCGGTTTACCGGCTAAAATATGTATAAATAAGGTGCCCCTCCCCTCATTTGGACACCGAGTGTTTTTTTATTCTAGTAATATTTCTGTGTTTTCTCTCTGTATCGAGCACTGTGTATGCTCTCCCTCCACGCCTCGAGTGATCAGTTGGGATCAAAAGCAGTGATCTCACTTGTAATGAGTCTGTAAAACCAGTAGTGTATGCTCTCCCTTTGCACTTAGTGTGATCAGCTAGGATCAGAAACTCTGGTTAGTATGAGTTTGTGCTTGTGATGATCTTCGCACTCCGAAGACGAACAAGCTTTTGAGTCTGTATTAAGAAGCCGCTTTCATCAATTGCGTTCGCGTTCGATCTTGGTGTCTCTTGGCGTCTCATCCGGTAAGTGTTCCATGGATCCTTCAATGGACTTTGTAGGGATTACTTCCCTGCACTGCCAATGTTACCATCATCGAAACGTTTCATTGATTTTTAAAATATTGAGAAGTCATCAAATTCTTTACGTTTCGTGTCACTTTCTCATATTGAGAAAAAAGGTGGGATTCATTCCAAGAACATTTAATTCTTTGGAGAACATTAACAAACATTTGAGATTGAGTCCAAGAATATTTAATTCTTTGGAGAACATTAAACAAACAAAAAATCTATTCATTATTTTCAACCTTTTTACAAATCATCGAAGGCCCAACCACATCTTGGTTTGTAGTATAACAAGAGGAGCTGCTAAAGGCAACAAGTCCCTGCCTTTAGAAATTGAAATTCTTAGATTTAGCAGATGAACACTGACAAGCTTCCAGCAGATGCAATTCTTAGATCTAGCAGATGCGGAAGGACATTGTCTACTATCTATACAGCTTATTGAACATTTGTGAAGAATTCAAGGGCTTTGTGGAAATGTTTAGCCCACGCAACCAGATATTCATTTCAACGCAACCAGATATTCATTTCAAGAGCTCTGTACAGGAGAGCAAGCTCTACAAAACATCTCTATGTTTTTTATATAAAGATCAAAACCAAATATATTAAATTTTTGTTTAATAAATATGGAAAATTTCATGTTGCGTTTCTGAAAGCTCTCCGATTTTTTGTTTGTTCAAAAATGTTAATTTTATTTAAAGGCGGAGCTTCACTATGACTAGAATTAAATCAGACAAGCTTGATTGATTGCGGTGCTTTCTGGAGAAATTTTCATTTAGTGGACAAGCTTGATTGATTGCATGCTTTCTGGAGAAATTTTCATTGAAAATAAATGGTTTGTATCCGTGAACATTTGACTCTATATAGATGATATATTTTAATGAATAGTTTCTTAATATGTTACAAGAAAATAAAATTAGTAGCAAATAGCCATATCTGTTAAAGATATAACATAGAAATAAGTTATCAAACTTATATGTATGGAAAATGATAAAATGGATTATAAATATGTTGAAAAATAAATGGTATTTGGTGGAAATAAAAGATTATTTTGTTTTGAAACATATATGGATATTATGATGTAATGCCGAAGAAGTTTAAAGAACTTGTTACTAGTTTATATAAATATTTATTAAAATTGCTTTAAATTTTTTATTAATTTTTTAAATAGAAAATACTTCTTTAAGTATACTATACTATATGTATTGTTTTACATGTATCATTATTGCATCATTATTGCAGCAGATTTGTTTTGGTTTCTCAGTGATAAAACAATTGCTTGTCATTTATCCAGTTTATGTATCACGCATCACCCCAATGAAGGATTAAAGCTTCGACCTCCGCCATACACTAGATCCTTACAAAAACTGGCCCAGGTCAATTCCTTTACACCATTGGCCACCACTTGAAGCAACTAGTGACCGTGTGGCTTGGGTAGGGCATGCGACCTGTATGCATGCCAGATGCATGTCCACGACCAAGCAGCATGCCCAGTTGTAACCACATGTCCAAGGATGGCTGTCGAAGCCACCTGCCGCAAAACCCAGAAGAAAGACATGATTACACCTCATGAAATACGATTCATAGACGTACTAACCCAAACGAAGTGAGTATTGCAGTGAGCGACAACAAATAGGTGTAATGAGTGACATAGTTGCTGTTTGATCGGTAGCTTGTCCCTTCTTTGATCCGGCGCCCTTCTCGCATCTAGCAAAATTAATTTGTGTTTTTAACAAAAGCTGATAGAGCAAGTCGCCCTTCCATTTACATATCATAAGGTCTCATGAATTAAGTGATAGGTAAGCCCATGTTAGAGCCAGTTTGAAGATTTGACTAAATTGTACTGAGAATGGTCGCATCATTGATCGTCAAGGAGATTCATATCATGTTGTTGGTTTTAAAGTTTGCCTTTAAATTCTACTAGGAGATTCATATCATGTTGTTGGTTTTAAAGTTTGCCTAGAAATTCTACCAGCTGCCACAAATTCTCATGCAATCAAGTCTCAGCCACCAGATCACTGCCAGGAATAATGGTTCAACTGCCATGATTTTTTATAAGATTCTTCCACGATGAGTGATTGGGGCTTGTCCTTAAGTTCTACACCATAAGGCAATGCTAAATGGTCTATTGACCAGCTAGATCGCCCACTTGCCATCCGTCATTGTTGATCATAGGAATGGAACCCATGCTGTTCTTTTACAAGAATTATGTAAAAAACATACTAGCATCTCTATGAACAAAGCATAAATCACAGGTAAAACATATATATATTCAAGTGTGCATTCTCAAAATTCTTGAGAATTCTGTCGATCTTGAAGCAGAATCAAGGCCCAACCAAACCAAAATTGAACATTGATTTGCTAAATTACAACCATCAAAACTAACTCGTACACCAACCCATCAAAACTGTTTTTATATAACTACCTGTTAAGTAGGTTAGTTGGAGCTTTAATATAATTGTTGAGTAAATAGTAATCTCCAAAAAGTACAATAGTTACGTGTACAAAACGTTTGACCTGTGAATCCATTGAAGGCTGATATATAATGTTTAAATTTCAAGTTTGATGCATTGGTATATCTTGTGTTTTATTCCATTGCATTGCGTGCTGCTTCCTTTATGTGTTGTGTTATTTCAGTAATTGCAATCACAGTAAATGAGGCACTGGCACGAAGTATTTTCAAAGTGTGATTGCAACACGTGGAGAGTAGCTTGCATGTATTCGCAAGTGGCATACAACAAAGTTGAGGCCATGCTTGAATAACCCTCATGCAACAATAGCCACATTGAATTAACCCTTGTTGAGGCCATGCGTTGAGAGTCAACAACCAAATTGAATTAACCGTCTAAGCCATTTGATATGTGATTATTTTCTGGGTTTGTACAGTGAAAAACAAAACTGAATCAACGCTTTAAGCTATTTGATATCCTATTGTTTTTTGGATTTTGTACAGAGAAAAGCAAAAAGCAAGGGTAAATTAGCCAAAGGCATTGAAACCTCGGGAAGGAAAGCGGCCCAGGATCGAGCCCTACAAATGCGCAGCGCCGGATGAATAACTTCATATGCTCCGGGGATGATGCTATGGGCGATGAACAGATGCCAACAAAAGAAAGTTTTTGCATGTTGCCTTCGCTGGGCGCCAGAAGCAACCACCGCGTCAAGCTTGGGAGATTTACTATCTTTCCTTATGATTCAAGTTACAGGTATATGTAACCTTTCAAAGAATTTATGGCAGTATATGCAGAAAGTACATTCTCCATTCTAACAAATTATCATTAATCATAATTTTAATGCTAAAAAGTGTATTAAACCTTTTTACAATTTTTGTTTTTAAAAGAAAAATATACCATGAAATCCTCTGTAGAATTCCTTCTATTTAGACTGTTGAGTTACCAAGTTTTGAGTCATATCTTTTTATTAAAAATGTCATTTGCTATATGCATTGCAAGCTGAAGCTCCCATTCCATGATTATATTGATACCAGCAGTGATGGCAGCAGAACACTTGTTTCATTAGCTAGAATCATATACAGACTTGGAAGCAGCAGAGGAGCAGGTGAATTATCTGTGATATCATATTCTAGAAAAAATAGTTAATATTGTCAGTTTTAAATTTATTAGGCTCAGATATAAGAACTGGCCATGGAACACAAATCGCTGCAAATGTATCTACGGCCTCTTTTGCTTTCTCCTCTATGTAAAATGCCTTTGCTTCAGCTCCCAGTGTCCCACCGACTAGAGAACTTTAAGCTCACTATGAAAAAGAAATTGTCTTTGCCAAGCGAAACTACAGGTAAAGTACTTAGTTGCTGAGGTGCTTCCCTTGCTTTTGAATATCAAAATGGGACTTCAACTCATACCATATGTAACAATCCTAGAAATTATAATAGAAATAACATGATTTTTTGTAAACTTGTGAGTGAATCATAGAATTCAATAGCATTTGTAATAGAAATACCTACAATAATCAATATGTTGATGACAGGGGCGGTCATCGTGATCTTCTCGCCTTCTGGCTCTCTGGCTTGATGTTGCAGGGATTCCCAACAGCGCCTATGTAGCTGGGGAGTATCATGAAGCCTCCATCTCTGCCTCTCTTCATTTCGGATGGGTCGTAGGTTATCTCTGCTACAACTGAAGGCTGGTATTCTCTGATCTCATAATCGAGGGCTTTGGAGACAACCTCATATTTGGGTGTCTCAACACCGATTCTTCCTAATACTGCCCCCATGGCCTGGCCTGCCTTGTTCTTGAATTGGCTGTGATTGTGGAAGTAGCTTAGATTTATATGGTTCAGAGTCCAGAGAGTTCATGTGGTTATCGATATGGTGAAAGGCGAGTACGTGTGCATGGTAGAGACCAGGGACACATGCAGTGCTTTGACACATGTTTAAGGAACAGAGGCAAGTAAATTTAAGATTAGCAATTGAATCGGCAACATAAACTGTCTGGAACTAATGCTAAGAACAATCGTAGCATTAGTTTGAAAACTGATATAAACAGATTGCAATGTATGAATTAACATAAGTTTTAAACAAAAAAATGTTACCTTGCCTCGATATGAGGCCAAATAAGAGCCTAAATTCTTTGATTGGATAAAATAACGGTTTCTTGTTATATATTGGTCAAGATAAAGGCCAATGTCACACCATTCTCAAAGAAACTGAAACTTTGTTTATAATATTTTGAAAAGCGGGTCGGTTTAATAAAATGACTGCAGACCGATTCATAGAGTCCCTGCAGCCGGAGGCAGGGACTAATAAATAGCCCGGGACACTTGTATCATACGATTTCCTCTGCTAAAAAGAGCCGAGC
Source organism: Pseudotsuga menziesii (assembly GCA_001517045.1). Lineage (NCBI taxonomy): Eukaryota > Viridiplantae > Streptophyta > Pinopsida > Pinales > Pinaceae > Pseudotsuga > Pseudotsuga menziesii. The sequence continues at coordinate 73,154 of LPNX010027281.1, forward strand.
CATCGAGCTTCAGATAAGATCAATTGCATTTTGCATAGCTAATTTTAACCATCCATATATTATCGGATCTTTTACTGTATCTATATATTCATCCATCAATTTCATATTCACATTAATTTTAACGATCCGGTGGTATAGAATATTGTCCCGTTGGATTGATAGCGAGCAAAGAACAGGTAACTTTATAAACCATTGAAGATTACGAAGGTTCGAACCCACGACCGAAAAGGCTCTCGAAATAGAAGAGGATGTTCCTGCGGTCGAGAGAAGAGTGGACGAAAATCCCCGCCACTTTCGCACTGTGTTTCTATTCAAACCCGTGGACAAAGCGGCAAAAGGCTCAAAAAACGCATGCACCAGCCGGGAATCGAACCCGGGTCTGTACCGTGGCAGGGTACTATTCTACCACTAGACCACTGGTGCAGATTTGTTTAAATGTCGTTCTTCTCTATTCTCAGTTTGCAGGTGTACAGTTAATTAAGACCTATACACATATATACTTATATACATGCTCCGGTATAACTAACAAATAAATAAACAAGGTACTAACCATTTTACATAACCCAGGATCAATTATTTTCTTTCAAATACCTATTAATAAACATGGTATTATTATATTTTTATATATTTACCTTTAATTCTAAGTATATCATTTTTAACAAAGATTGCTTATGGTTTATGGGATAACTTTTCATTAATATAATTTTTATTTATTCCAGAGGTAAAATGACAAGAATTTTCACGATGATACTAAAAATAATGATAAACTATTAAGTAGTCCAATCTATTTCTACAATCAAAAATTAAATTTTAAAAAAAAATTAGGATTTCACCAAAGCTCATATCATTAGATTCCATTGAAGATAGTTGGAACATCCAAAACCTATATCATGCAAAGGTATATGTCATGTATCTTGGACTATACATATTTGGTGATCACAATACAAAGGTATATGTCATGTATCTTGGATTAGACATACTTCGTAATCACAATATAAAACATGTCATATTTCTATTTTTATTTATTTATTTTATTTTTTATTATGTAATAATGAAATAATTAATCAATCTTAGGTAGAAGACTTGAATGAATTAAGGTGTTATTTACTCATTTTCAAATAATAGAGTTTTTCCAAAAAATTCCGTTCATACAACTCAAATAACTATGAAATAGCAAACCATGTTACATATTTAAATAAAAGTGCTTTAGTTAAAAGTGGGGTCACCTCAAGATATGGTTTAATAAGCTTAAAAATCATTATCATATATGCATGTCACAGATTCAAGAAACATGGACACTTACACAAAGGAAATCATAAGAACAAGGTCATCGTCTACTTGAATGTGTATATTGTATATACACATTTACATACATTAAATATGTATAAACCTTTGCATTCTATAATAAACCTTTGCAACACATTTAATAGTTGCTCATTTTCCATCTCCTTCTACCTTTTATTAATAAGGCCTTGATTCTTTTATCTTCTAATTCCATATAATCAGGCCCGGAATTTGACATGGTGTAACACGTATTTAGCCAACGAGAATGTATTTGACAGGTAAAATTCTATGCTACACGTCATCGTTTACGTGTTGGAAAAAATGTGAACCGTCAATTTGACGTCTAGTGATATTTATCAAACCTGTTAAAAAATTATAGTATCTGCAGGAGGCTAGCATGGCACTCGGTAGGTTGGTAGTGTGTGACCATAGTTCACCCTCGACTCTCTGGCCTCAACCTAAGTTGATCGCAAATTAAATGGGCCAGGGCACTTGGCAGAAGTTGGCATGGTCTGAAACTCGAGGACTGGTGCAATTAAATGGCACTCTCGAGTAGTAGGTAGTGGTACCATAGAGTTAATGCAGCTTTATGGCGGGATTTGAAGTTTGGAGACTTGGAGATGGAGTAGAACTTGGAAGTTGGTAGCTTTTGGATGAAGCATGCCGGTTCCCGGAGCAGGACTGGAATTTGACGTTGTACAAAACGTATTTGACAGCTAACCTCACAATTTAAACGTCAACCTGGACAGGTATGCAAAATTTAAACACGTATATTTTACATCCATTGTATTTATTTACTCGTCATAATTACTAATACCTACCCATCATAATTATCGGTACACCCTGGTTGAGTTCTAATTTGGTAACTTGGTAGTTACGTTGGTTTTGGAAAGTGATTAATACATTAGTCATGTTCATTAAATCTGGCATCAAACTTCAGAGAATCAGACAGGTTATGAGAATCAGACAGGTTATGGGACAGGTTATGAGAATTGGACACATTCTCTAAAATCTCTAGGATAAATAAGCAGGTTAACTCATTTATAATCCCTTCTGCTACCCACACAGGTCAAATTCCATTGATCCACTTCACAGTATGCAAATTCGTTGCTATCAATATTGGAAAATGGAAACTTCCTATTGTTTTTGGGACATCATTTGGGGAACCAAGAAAGAGCATACTCATTTCCAATCCTAAATCATACTCAAAACCCGAATACATGGGGCTTATAGAGAGCTTGTTACTCATGGAAAAACAAAAAATTCACCCCCATTCTAGCGAGATGCCAAGTAAGATATGGCCTACTTCAATAAGTTACATAGTAATCCTTTTAATATATTTCAGCATTGTAATTTTTTAAATATGTTTTAATATAGCATTGTAATTTTTTAAATATATTTTAATATTGTATTTATTTTTTATTTTTTTAATATAATTCAATAGATTATTGGTTTGCTCCTTACACAAAAGCTCTCCCAATTAACAACACATCTGAATATGGGCAAAACAACATTCAACGAAATTGCGAGCGTTCGGGAGTATCAAATGAGTCCTTATGTTCCTATCCAGGTATATTTTTTATAGATTTAAGTCTTTGTTTTTTGTTTATTTATATTATTTTAAAATGTTTCAAGGTATATTTATCTGATTGTTTTTAGGTAAACATTAATTTGAGGCAGAATTAGGATAATTAATATTCTAAGCCTATTTTATTTAGGAGAATGAAAAATAAACCATAGATTTTCAAGGGTGGTCTGCTTGCCTGTAAGACATGTAGTTTGTTAGATAAAATGAGAAATAGATAACTTTGTTTTTTCTATTTTTGAATGACTGTCAAACTTTACCTTCTTGGTCAATAGGGAAATTCCATAGCTTTCTATTTCCAAATACCTAAGACAAATCATTTGAGTTCCTAATGGACTGTTAATATAATATTTAAAAATAATAATTAAATTTAATATTAAATTTGACTTTAAATTTAGTTAAATAAAATGAAAAATAATTAAATTTAATATTAAATTTGACTTTTGGTTAAAACGTAAAGTGATGGGCAATGAAAATTTGAAATCGTCAACAAATTTTCATTTGACAGGCAATGGAGATTTGAAATTCCAGGCCTGCCCCGGAGTTTGACTTTGACTCACTCGACTCCTCGAGTCTCCTTTCTATTCATATCATATGTAGAGCATCCATCTGCTCTATTCACCGAGGAAGCTCTATCGTATTAGACTTCGTCTCCATCTACCATGATTTTAAGATCACTCTTCATATCAGTGAGACTTGGCCATCACTAAATGTGGCCCGTGGGTTGAAAGACTGCCCAACAAGATTTAATTGGTTTTTGTCATGAGGGTTTGCAGAATGGTATGCAGGAGGACTCACCAGTGGCCACCCAACTCCAGATTGTTAAGAGACTCACAGTCTACAAATTCGAAGTCTGGTGAGCTTGGGCAAGGGAGGGACCAGGGTGGAAGTGGAAATCAGAGAAGTTTGGAGAACTCGAGGATAGAGTCACGCAATTTCACTGTTCAAGTTCTGAGAGTTGTTGCTATCAACTTTCAAGCATACAAGCATAACCACGTAAGTATTATCAACCACTCTTTGTCTATTACCCTGTGCTTAGCTATTTTAAAATTTTACTTCGGATATTTTTTCATACCAGTGAGTATTAAGGGTGAAAATATGGTCCATAGAACTATCTATCCCATAACTTGGACAGATCGTTTTGATGTTTCTCCCCAGCCTAATTTGATGTCCTCGACTTGCCAATCTTGCTCCAATTGATGCTTGCTCGGAGAATGAATCCACCCTAGCGGTAGAGGATTAGAAAACACAAACCGACAGGATTACTTATGGTAGTACCGCTTTCAAAGAACTATATCTCCTGATCTAGACCTCCTCGACCTCGCCACCTTCCCCCTTTTACCAAAAACCTGATGTCGTCATCGACGACTGTTGGATCTTTATCTGCATCTGGTGGATAAGCACCGAGAACTAAACATGGAAGGAGTGTTAGGTGCAGAGATGCCACCTTTTGTGCGCTAGCTACCTTTTCTCTTTCCTTTGCTTCCTATGTTGGTGGCTCGATAAACATATAGCTCTAGTTCAAATGCAACCGCTATGGGTACTTCCACTCGGTAAAATGCAATGGCCAGGGCTGAGACAGAAGGATTTAAAACTAGCACTACGAGTGCCTCTGCAGGTTATTATGGTTTTGTGCCTACCTATGTACCTGGAGGATATGAATATATAATTGGTTTTGGGTCAATAATACCAGTGTTTTCCTTTTATATTAAACTCTCAAATGGGAGGCCCTATAGTTAGTCTTTATTCAGAATAAACTGATAGAATGAAATCTGCCCCAGGCTCTCTGCTTATTAAGAATTTGTATTTGGTTATTCTTCTTAGGGTTATACTTATCCTATTGCTGACGGCTGAGCTTATCCAGCATGTACGTTCATGCTGGTTAAGCCAGCTGGCTAAGGTGGGTCCCCTTCAAGTCAAAGAGTTCATAGACAAAGTCAGTCTTGGATGCCGGATTTTTTTGAAACTTCCGGCTGTACTGTAGCCTAACCCTCCAGCTGCTGTCGCTGTTCTCTGCCCCATCGTCTGGCCTGATACCAACATCAAATCATGTCTGCAGAGCAATCCTGTCAGCATTAATGCGAATGAAGTGCCAGTCCTGTCAGCGTTTAAATATGTCATCTCCATTTTAATTTTAATTTACTGAACGCGCTAAAGATGGAGGCTTGAGGCATTCAAATTTGGATTTTCAGCACCAGCACCAGCTCAGCCTAGCCATGAACAGCACCAGCAGACACACTGTGGAAGAAGATCCGAACAAGCGGGTGTTTCGTCCATATGGAAATGCTGCATACTTGTTCATCCAAATGGGAGCATACAGAGGAGGTCCAGCCACGTTTGCTGTTGTTGGGCTTGCTTCCAAGCCTCTCCATGTTTTTGGGAAGCCACAATTTGAATGCGAATGGATCCCCAAGAACTCATCTGCTGAAAGAATGAAGGGCAAGGCCGTCAAAATGCTCCCAGACTGGGGCTATGGCCGAGTTTACACAGTGGTAGTTATCAACTGTACTTTTTCTGACAGTGTGGGCACTGATGGCAATGGTGGAGAGCTCATTCTTCAGGCAATCCATGGCAGCAACTCTGAGAAATTGCCAGAG
>LPNX010027281.1:87090-101266 GCA_001517045.1 Pseudotsuga menziesii
AACTACAATTGTGTAAACTCGGCCATAGCCCCAGTCTGGGAGCATTTTGACGGCCTTGCCCTTCATTCTTGCAGCAGATGAGTTCTTGGGGATCCATTCGCATTCAAATTGTGGCTTCCCAAAAACATGGAGAGGCTTGGAAGCAAGCCCAACAACAGCAAACGTGGCTGGACCTCCTCTGTATGCTCCCATTTGGATGAACAAGTATGCAGCATTTCCATATGGACGAAACACCCGCTTGTTCGGATCTTCTTCCACGGTGTGTCTGCTGGTGCTGTTCATGGCTAGGCTGAGCTGGTGCTGGCGCTGAAAATCCAAATTTGAATGCCTCAAGCCTCCATCTTTAGCGCGTTCAGTAAATTCAAATTAAAATGGAGATGACATATTTAAACGCTGACAGGACTGGCACTTCATTCGCATTAATGCTGACAGGATTGCTCTGCAGACATGATTTGATGTTGGTATCAGGCCAGACGATGGGGCAGAGAACAGCGACAGCAGCTAGAGGGTTGGGCTACAGTACAGCCGGAAGTTTCAAAAAAATCCGGCATCCCAGACTGACTTTGTCTATGAACTCTTTGACTTGAAGGGGACCCACCCTAGCCAGCTGGCTTAACCAGCATGAACGTGTTATGAATATTGATCCGTAATCAAATTAGTCAAACCATCTACTTGATCCATCTTTGCTTTGACTAGATCGACAGAAATTAGGTTTAGTTCGTTGTGTGCTCTTCCAGCTAAACGCGGGTGCCTATATCCAACTTAATACCATATTTAATCTATTAATGCACCTTTTAGATTATGGATGTAGATAGTTTGGTCTATCCGACTATCTACGGCTTTTATTGATTAAAATAGCAAAGAGGTGTGGGTGTGATCTAACCATAGTTGTCTTTTTGTTACTTCAAATAGGCAGGAGGACCTGAGTTTCTAGTCCCACTGGGCCGCAGAGACAGCCCAACCTTCGCTAATCAAACCGTCACTGATGACAGTCTACCAAGTCCGAGTTCAAATGTGACTGTATTGATGGCCGCCTTCACTGAAAAGGGTTTCGATAAGTTCACGGATCTTGTAGCGCTGTCAGGTCAGTTTTGAATGCTAAGGCAAATTATTTATAATAAATTATAACTTGCCATCCATTCCTTCATTCTATTCTGAATTTATGAACATTCAGGTGCGCACACATTCGGGCTCGGTCACTGCGTATCGTTCATGGACAGGCTTTATCCAACGCAGGATCCCACACTCAGCGCTACCTTCCCAGAGAAACTTGAGCTCACATGTCCCACAAACAGCACCGTGAAGAGAAACAAACTTAGACATACGCACTCCAAATATATTCGACGAAAAGTATTACGTTGATCTGCAGAACGGAGAAGGACTCTTTACGTCCGACCTGGATCTCTACAGCGACTCCCACATGCAACACATTGTTAACCGCTATGCACAGAACCAGGCCGCCTTCTTTCAACAATTTGCGGTGAGTATGCTTAAGATGGTTCAGCTCGATGTCCTCACAGGAACCGACGGAGAAATTCGAAAAAACTGCGCAGTTCCTAATACTAACACCTCCTCCCTTTTCCCATACTCCATCATAGATCTACTGAGTTCCTCATCATCATCCTCTTAATTCCACTCTCTGGTGTGGTTGTGGTTGATGACTAGTAATCCAATGCTTTGACGTTTTAGTTAATATATGTATAATGGTATTACTCTGTGTCGAATAAATACTGTCATTTTGATAAATTTGTCTGCTATCTTGTAGATCTCTTGTTTTCCTTTTTCCTTGTACATTTAATTCAATTCAGTCCAATGAAGAGGTGAAAATTTATGATGTCTTGAAAATTTATGAGGTAGCACCAGAAGCTCTCACGATCATCGGTATTAAATTATTCAACACTGATCCTACTTTGTTTGAAACGTCCTCAAGCGAAATTGGCATCTTTAATGTTGTTTCACTATAAATTTCAAAATTTCACAGATTTGCACCTTGTGACTCATCGATCTAATGAAAAAAACATATCCTCCAAAGCCCTAAAATGTTAGCATTTCATAATTTACGTATGACCTAACTAAGAAAGTCAAATTCCCGGCGTGTACTACTGGTTTCCTACTTCAAGCATTAACGTCTCGAGGATATCAAATCTTGGAGATCCGTCAATACGATGGAAGATGATACAAACTTTCAGGTGTTAACTAATGGGAATTAAGATATTAATGTCCGGAACCTAATTACGGCACATCAGAGAAGTATTAATTATGATCTTTAAGCATGAATATATATATATATATATATGAAAATGTTCAATGTTATAAATCAACGTGAATGGTTGTTCGTTGTTAGTGAATGGTTGTTAACTAATGGCAATTAAGATAATACTGTGCGCAACATAATCATTGCAGGGCAGAGAAGTATTATGATCTTTAAAGTATGAATAATTTATATATATGAAAATGTTCAATATTATAAAGTTATGTGAATTGTTATTTGTAGTTAGTGTTTGGTATGCTACAAGTTAAATGTAATTTAAATTTAAATTGTAAAATCTAAATATATAGATTTATCTTAAATCTGGATTTATAAATAATTAAAAGAATTCTATTTTATGATGTGTAACTTTATGTTAAATAATGTTACATAATGTTAAGCTTTACAACATTTATTTAATACTAAGCCATAAAACACCTATCTACTCTCACTCCAATAAATATCTATTAATATATTTTTCTAAATAAAATTATAGTCTTATTAATATATTAAAAAAAATTATATAAAATATCTCAAAATTATATAAAAATTAAAACTATTTTTAAATTTAAAAATAAATAAATAAAAAATCGTATAAAGTATCTTACGATTTTATAAAAATCGTATATTAAATTGAATATTATAAAAATTAAAACTTCTTTTTTAAATTTTTAAAATTATAATATCTTATCAGTTATAATATTAAATAAAATTATTACATATAAAATTATTAAATTGAATATTATAAAAATTAAAACTTCTTTTTTAAATTTTTAAAATTATAGTATATTATCAGTTATAATATTAAATAAAATTACTACATATAAAATTGGTTAAAAATTAAAAATTAAAAAATCAATACATGTTTGTATGATTATTGTCTTCTACCTAATAAATGGGTCATGTACTCTGTAAAATAAATGAATTTAGCATATATAAAAATAATCTCATCATGTATTTAAGAGTTTATAAAGCAATTTAGCTTACCCAAAATGTCACCTTAAAGTGTCCATGGATGGCCTTAAATAAACCTTGATATGGTTGAAAAGCAATTAGAAATGTGTTTTGAATATGAAAAATTGACTTCACCCATTGATGTGTTCATACAATGTCTTCATAGTTAACCAAAATATATGGCAAAGAGATGAGTGCATACATCACAAATTAAAGTTGAAGATTAATGTCAATACTATACTATTAAGATGGTTAATATTTTTTTAAGACTTTCTTTATCATAAAAACTCCATTTCACTATATAGAGATTACATAAAAAATAATGAAATCGAGCTTTTTTGTTAATGTGAAGAGTGTATATGTATTAATCATATTTAAATATATGGTTAAATTGAAGCGTATATACATTGATTATATTTAAATATATTTTTCATTATATTTAGATAATCTAAAAATAAAAATAAAACAATAATGTACCAAATGCATTAATTATATTTAAATATATGATTAAATTAAAGCAAATATACATTGATTATATTCAAATATATTTTCCATTAAATTCTAGATAATCTAAAAATAAAGATAAATAATAATAAAAAGCAAACCAGGGATTTGTTTGTTAATAAAAGGAAAGTTTATCCTCAAAATGTTTAAACACTTTTATTTGGGTTCAACTTAATCTCCCTCTAAAAACATGGCTTTATAATATTTTTTTGTTATGTAATTTTCTATTATTATGTTTTTTAAACTAAACTTAAGCATACAAATTATCTTTGAACTTGATGTAACATGAGGTTTAGTAAGTTTTTTTCAATCAAACTAAATAATTTGAATTAATTCTAAAGTAAATGAAATTTAAAATGAATTCTTATATACATCTCTCCCATTTTTCTATCCTTCCTTTTCAAAAATGTCAATAGCACACAACTTACTTTCTTTTTTTAACGCTAAAAAGGAATTAAAGCACAATTTACTTTACTCTTTGGAGACTAAACTTAAATGATGCATACTATTGTAATATATAAAGCTTATATATATTTATCTTTAATAACTAGAATTTTAAATAGTTTGTATTTAAAAGTATATATTTATTAGATTAAAGGTTTTTTAATAAATGTCAATAATTATTACTTTTATCGTCATTATTATATTCACAATCCTTATACCGAGAAATTGAAATCAAGTAATATTAGATTGCAAGATTGTGAAGTTTTCCTAGTATGGGAAAAAACTCCATTGGCCATGTATACTCCCAAAGGAGGAAATTTTCTGATTGAAATTGAATCTCGCAAGAGTGCTATTCTTCTTTTCCGGGAAAAGGAGGCTCGTCAGAAAAGTAGGGCGTTATGGTTGAGCTGTGGTGATGATAATACTCCTTTCTTTCACAAATTTGTTGCTCATAGGAAATGTCGCAACTCTATTTGGAAACTTTATGATGACTCTGGAAATCTTGTGGAAGGGTCTGAGGCTATAGCTGAGGCTAGGATTCAGCATTTTGAAATCCTTTTTAAAGAAGAAGTTGACCTCCATCTTCCAGAGATTGTTCAAAGTGCTGGTCATTTTCCATCTTCTGTTTCAGAGGACGAAAATGCTGAGCTTATGCAGGCTATTACTCTTAAAGATATCAAGCATATTTTATCCATCAGCAAAAATGATAAGAGCCCTGGACCTGATGGTATTCCTATTGAGGTGTATAGATGTCTGTTTGATGTTATGGGTGAAGACCTTCAAAGAGTTATTGAATTATCCTAAATAAATGGAAAGATTCCAGGTGTTTTTAATTCTACCTTTCTTGCTCTTATTCCTAAGATTGATAGTCCTTTATCTTTTGAGGATTTTAGGCCTATTTCTCTGTGTAATTTTGTATACAAAATTATTGGTAAGATTATCTCAATCAGAATCAGAAAGGTTTTGGGTAGGCGTATATCTAGTGAACAGTTTGGATTTTTGCCGGGAAGGCAGATACACGATGCTGTAAGTGTCATTCAGGAAGGTATGCATATTATGCATGTTAAATCCTTAAAAGCTGTTATGATTAAGATCGATCTTTCTAAAGCCTATGATCGAGTTTGCTGGGTCTATCTTCGGGTTATTCTTGCAAAAATGGGTTTCCCAGGAAACTTTATTGCGTGGGTTATGAGCAGTCTATCCTCTGTTTCTTTTTCTCTGCTTATCAATGGCGTTGCTACCAATTTTTTTAAATCTGGTAGGGGACTTAGACAGGGGTGTCCTTTGGCACCACTTCTGTTTCTTATTGTGGTTGAAGCACTTGGGAGGGCTATTCTTCATGCTACACTTAGTGAGACTTACCATGGTTTATCTTTTGGTAATAATACAGTTTTAACTCGTGTTCTCTTTGTGGATGACATTGTCATGGTTACTGATGGTTTTGAAAAGTCTCTTTCTACTCTCTACGAGATTTTTATGCATTTCTGTAAGGCATCTGGGATGCAAATAAATGACAATAAATCTTCTTTACATTTCTCATGTATGGAAGATTCTGATGTTATTTCATTACAGAATATCTTCAATTTCCCTGTTGTTAGAATTGAACATGGCATGAAGTACCTTGGTTTTCACCTAAAACCATGCAGATATCTTATTAGGGATTGGGATTGGCTGATTATTAAAGTTGAACAAAGGATTCATAATTGGAGTTTCCGTTGGCTATCCAAAGGAGGAAAGCTGATTTTGATTAAAGTTGTTTTAGAGGACATTCCAGTCTACTATATGCATTTCTGGGTACCTATGGGTGTAATAGATAAAATCAGAAAGCTATGTTTTAATTTTCTTTGGGCTGGTAAACAGAACTCTTCTGGTTTACCCTGGATATCATGGAAGTTTCTTGCTATGCCTAAATCTTTGGGTGGATGGGGACTTAAAGTCCCTGTTTTATTTGCCAAGGCTCTCACAGCAAAAAATGTCTAGAATATCATTCATGGTTCGGGTTTATGGGTTAATATAGCAATGCAGAAATATATTTACCCAATGAATATTCTGGATTGGATAAGATCTACTGTTAAAAAGAAAAAGAATATTTCTATTTGCTGGAAAGCTGTTTTATGGGCTTTCGATCTCATTGGAAATTTTTTGGTCTGGAAAATTGGTACTGGCAATGCTGTTTGTATTGGTTTAGATCCATGGTCTGGCTATAAATGGAGACATGCCCTTCCTATTCCTATGTTAGAAAGATTACATTTGACTGGTTTTCATTTTCTTTCTGATATTGGAATTATTGGTTCTGTATTGATGTCTCAAAAATGGTTATCTACAGAATCTATTGGATTTATTGACCCTCATGAGATTGCTGCTTGGAATGGATATATAGCCATTCTCAAGTCTAGCCATGTTAGACTTTCTGCTGCAGATGATTGTCTTATCTGGAATTTATCAAAATCTGGTAAGTATTCTCCTAAAGAGGGTTATGCTGAGCTTATTAATAGAGAAGTGGATCCGGTCTGGTGGTGGAAGGTCTTATGGAAGATGAAGTGTCCTCTAAAAACAAAAAAATTTAGTTGGTTTCTTCTTTCTGGTAAAGCATTGACTTGGGATGTTATCTGCTTGAGGGGTAGAGAAGGTCCTGGAAGATGTTTTTTATGCAAACAAAGTTGTGAATCCAATCTTCATATTGCAGTAGAATGTCCTTTTACTCAATCTGTTTGGTCAATTATTGAGGATCATTTGAAAATTAATAATTCATGGTATGGAGAATCCTTGTTTGCTTGTCTTAAAAACTGGTGTTTGCTATCAGATGTGGCACTTATCAAATCTCTACCTATCATTGTTCTTTGGTTTATATGGATAGCAAGGAACATATCCTGTTTTAAGGATCTTGTCACCACTCCTGCACAGGTTTCAAGCTATAGCTTGGGAATGATGAATATTTTTCCACATTCCTCTTCTGTGGCTTCTATCAGATCAATTTTTGTGGAAGAAATTGATAAAACTTATGCATGGGGCTATTTTGATGGATCTGCAGCTGGGGATCCAATGATTTGTGGAGCTGGTGGTATTTTGTTCATATCTGATAGTCATTATGTTTCTTTCAAAGCAGGTATAGGCTTGGGTACTAATAATTATGCAGAACTGTGTGCACTTAATCTTCTCCTTAGGTTGATCCGGAAGCATAGTTTGGAAAAAAATCAAGTTTTTTGGGATTCCCAATTAGTTATCAATTGGGCATCGGGTAAGTATCACTTATTCAACCTTGAACTAGCCATGATTCTACAAGATGTTCATGTTTTAGCTGACAGTTTGGATTATGTGTCTTTCAAACACATTTATAGGGAACGAAATTTTAAAGCAGATTCATTGGCTAAAGCAGGTGGCAGCATTCTTGAAGGATCTTGGGTTACATGTGAACAGAGAGGGGCTGAAATTGTGGAAACTTTTCAGGTTTTCTAATATGTTCTGTGAGATGTCCGATTTGCAGTTTATTTGTCTGTCTTACTAATGAGGGCTTCATGCATTATGTGTTTCTGTCAGATACTTATGAATACTCTGCTGGATATTTTTGGAGATTTATGATTGGGATTTTCTGGATTTCCCGAGTTTCAGTACCCTTGATATATGATGCTCTTGCTGAGAACTATATGCTTCATCTTATTTTTGGTGATATCAAGCAAACATACTAGAGCAGGACATGCGGGTTGTTAGCCTCTTTGTTTCTTTGTGCTGATATGGATATGGATTATTCTTTGGATGGCCTGGGATTTGCCAATTTTTAGCTACTGATTATTGATCAGCTTTGATTTCTTTTTTTCTTTTAGAGACTATTTCAGCCAGCTAGTTTTGCTCTGGCTTTGTTTTGCTTGTGATCACCATTCGATACACAGTTTATCTGACCTGAGCAATCAGGAATGATGAAAAAAGTCAGCTATGATCAGACTTTGCATGGCTGTTCATATATGTTTTTGTCTGCTGATAAGTTTTTTGGTAACATTCTGAATGTTAATGGTTATTGCGCTCTTCTTGAGGCAGTTTAACTGATTGTATTGACAACTTTTTAGTTGGTTTTGTAGAATGGACCTTGAGGGCCATCTGTTGAATGTGAATAAAATATTTATGAATTTTTTCTTTGGAAAAAAAAATACTCCCAAAGGAGGATATCTTACTTGTATATTTGAATATAATTTTGAAATAATTGTTTCGTGGTGAAAGGCGATATGGAAGTTTTATTGTCCCACAAAAAGCAAAAATTATGTGTGGTTCATTTTGCACGATAAATCTCTAACATGGGATCTAATACACCAAAGGAATAGATCAGGGCTTGGAGATGCCTGCTTAGCAGATGTCGTGAGGAAACAAATCTACATTTGGTTGTGAAATGTTCTTTTTATGTACAAGTATAGAACGAATTGGACTCTTGCGAGGTTAAGGAATGTGTGGATTAGTGCCCCTGTGAAGGAGTGTCTTCGTGTTTGGTGCTCTAATATTGCAACTAGGCCCTTCAAATCTCTCCCATTGATCATTTGTTGGGGCATCTAGTTGTCCCCGAACACAAGACTTATTATGGGCAATCTTAATCATCCTATGAATGTGCATCGGAGGGACTCAGCATACTAAAAAATTCCTCAAGATAAGCATGAAATTTATACAAATAATATGGTTACACAAAATATAAACAAGAAACTAACTTGAGCTTACTTTGATGTGGTTGCTCAACAAGAACCATGACTAGGTGGTGTTGGAGGTATTATTTATTTAAATGACAACCAATGTGTCAAGTTTCGAGTGGTATTGGGCCTTGGCACTAATAACTAAGTTTCAACCGATCTTAGGGAGGAACAAAGATGCTCATGTGTCACCACACAACATTTTCTTAAGAAGAACAGGAGATTGTCAACTCATTTTAATTATATTTATTATCATCATATTTATAGGGAGAGAAACTCCTCGACGGATGCATTATCGAAAGCCGGTATAAACATGCATTTTGGAATTTGGTTCATTATGGAGAGCGTTGATGGCCCAACTTCAAAATACTACCAAACCCCTTTCTAAAAAGGACAAATTTAAATTATTATCCCTTTTTGTGTGCTTCTAGATGATATGGATGAAGGTACTTTCACATGGAAACATGCACGGAAAACCCAACAATACTTCCCCACATTAGTGGATGGTAGAGGTGGTAAACCGTCGGCCATCCTAGCAGAAGGCCTAACCCCAAAGGACTCAAGGCTCGAACCCGTGACCTCTCCCCAAACCAAAAGAGTGTGCACACGTCTTACCAATTGAGCTAACCCTTGGGGCTTGATGTACTTTTCCATTAGATGTATACGAACTAAAAAAAATTTAAGCTACTTAAGTATTTATGTAAAAGGTTTAATAAAAATAGCTTTGAACCGTCATCGAAATATATACATGGGATATGTACACGAGAGGCCATTACTTTTGGGCCCTTGATATATATGTACACGGGAAGCCATTACTTTTGGGCCCTTGATATATAAGCCATGTGTATTAGCTTTAATTGACCAAACTGCAACATACAATTTTAACCAAAGTTTAAGACCTTTAATTACGCCCTAAGGCGTTTCTCTCCGAACAAGTTCGGAAAAGAACTGTTCATTTTCGTCTATAGCTCCAATGGGATGATGGCACGTGTTTCGTCTATAGCTCCAATGGGATGATGGCACATGTTTGATGTTGACAATCTGGAGGTTCCGCCGCGTATTGTTTGATTTACCTACCACTGTGGCGTGTTCGAAAAATAGAGCCACCTCTTCCCATACCTCTGTGCACTGAATCGTACCTCTTCCCATACCATTTATTCGATGACAGACTCGCACGGCATTCTCGCCAAAAACTAGAGCTCAGCCGATGCCTACACAGGGAAATGGCAGGGCATAACCTGCAAAGACGGCAGAGTGTTCTTCATTTCGCTTTCTCACTATGAATTACGAGGGCCCCTCGATCCGCTTTCTTCACTCGACCAGCTCCGGGTTCTTGATCTTTAGGGAAACCGGCTCAATGGTAGCCTGGATCCATTGTCAAATTACCTCAATCTCAAATTGTTGTACTTGGCTTCCAACAACTTCTCGTGCCATGGACTCTTGAAATGGTATGTAGTATGCATCTGCCTGTTTGGACTTGAATTCGTGAGAATGAAAGTGGGTTTTAAGGTTTAGGGTTTATGCTTCTTCTCTACGTGCAGGAACGAGACGGAGCTGCCTGTCTTCTGCGGCTTGGAGGTGCTGAAAGACCAGGACTTGCATCGAGAATCTGCGGCCATTGTCAATTCTATTTCCAAAATTCAGAAGATAATGCAGGCCACTGGAGCCCACGATTTCTCTTCGAAGGATATTTTCAGGCCCAATCCCCAGCGTACCATCAAGTTCTTCAGCGCCCTCATCAATTTCCACCGATATAGGTGAGGTGAACATCATATGCTCTGAAACCCTCGTGCTAGTGTTTGATATCGGCTTTAATGAGTTCTTGCTTTTTTTTTCTTCGCACGCAGGGAAGAGAAATTATTAGCAGTAAGCCAATCAATAATGGAATGTGACGAGGAACTGGAGAAGGAGTCGTTGATAGAAGAGAGGAAAACTGAGGTTTTCTGTCCAAATTCTCATATGAAAAATAATCAGTTCGCGTCATATATTTTTTGTCAAAGTGAACTGGTTTAGATTTGAATGCTTATTCTGTTTTTTGGGTCTCAGTTGGAACGAGAATTGGCCGAGATTGAGGCAGAGAGACAGTCAAAGCAGCCTTTAATTCAGGCACTAGAGGATGAAATCAAGGATCTTGAGCAAAACATATTGTCCCTGAATAAACAACAATCTGATCTGCAGGCCGAAGTACGAAATCTCAAGGAAAAGATCAACGACTATAATAATAAGGTAATATCTTTCATTTTGTGGGTTTTTTTGCTTTTGCAGGCTTGCAGTTTCTAAAAAGAATATCCAGCAATATTGATAGGAAAGCTATTGTGGCAATTGTTTGCCACATGTTTCTACTTAGTTTGTATGTGTGAGTGTGTATACAGAGATATTCAGCTGTCTTAATTAATTTTCTTAGGAAAGTATAATTAAAAAAATAATTGCCAAGTAATCCTTGTTCTAAATAAGATAGTGTGAATATGAACACAAAGATTAGTTTCAAGAGTGGATGCAGAAATGACAATCTCATTTATGTAATGGGAAATGACTTTTTATTGACAATTATCTGACCATTTTAGATGATAATTAGGAGAGTTATTTGGTGTTATATTGGCCCTCTATATGAAAGTGTTTTCATTGGCCTTTACCTAAATCATTAAATAGATTTTGAACTTAGAGCAGGAGAATTAGTTCTATTCGCTTAAACATTATTTCAAGTTCATTATAAGTGAACTGTTTTATTGGCTTTCTGCCATTTGTTAAAGTCCTTGGTTCTCCTGCTCTACTGAGCATTATGATGAGTGCTTTTCCCAGTGCACTCATCTATACTTTCTGAGAAATAAAAGCTATGATTTTAAATGGAGAGTTGCTAATGCTTCTGCTCCTTTTTGTGTATCAGCCCCTTTTTGATAAAAGGTCAACAAGGCAATTTCATTTGTTTTTTAATGCCTTAATGGTGAGAAGTCAACAACTTTCTTTGGTTACAGATATCAAATGCAGATTTCTTGCTACTACAAAAGACCCAAGAAGGTTCTCAACTGCGTTCTCAAGTTGTTCAATCTCCAGAAAAGCTTCAGGTTTATATATTTGATAAAATTTTAAAGTTGAACATGATTTTATTATTAAATATTGGTTAGAAATAATTGCAGAAATAAATATTGTTAGAGATGGAGTGTCAAGTAAAATCTGCAAGGCTCTTTTATTTTCATTGCTTGCCACTTTTATAATAATTGTTTGCATGAATCTGATATGAAAAGATTTTGACTAATGTATGAAGCTTCGATGGAACTAATGTGGAGTGTTTGCTAAATGATATGATAGTGACAGTATTTATAAGTTAATTTTTGGTCAACTAGATATGTGGGCCACTTAAAGTAAGGTTAAGACAAAGCTTTGTCTGATAAATCTTATCTTCATATATTTTATCGAACAAGATTTTGCTTAAATTTTTGTGATTTGTTATGTAGTAGTTTTTGTTGTTTCTTTATATCTCCACATGACAATATACTAAAAATTGTAGCTCAGTTTATTATTGAACTGAATATCATTGTTAGGGACTTGTACCTTTGTTGGAAAATCCTTAAAGGGTCTGTGACAATTGCTTGGGCATTTTTGGTATGCCAGATACAGTTTACCTTTTACTGTGAATAGATGTTATCTTGATATATCTAATGAGCAACATCTTGATTAAATTTGTTATGTTTTAGCATTGTTATCTCTTCATAAATCCACATGATAATGTACAATATACGTGTAGTTTAGGTACTTATTTAACTCATGATGATTGTTAAATTCATTTACCTTTGAAAATTCTCATCCAATTTATGTTTGATGATGAATCCCTCATCTATACATGATTTCTATGAAATTGGTATTGGATTGCAAATTTTTTTGAGCCAAAGATGTGAGCTTATTATTATAGTAAAAGGGCTTATTTGAAATATTTTTATATGACTGAATCTCACATGGTCTTTTGTAAACAAAATTTATGAGGTAGTATATTTGGTGAGTAAAGGTTCAATTTTCATTAAGGCTCGAAGAGGACTTAAGATAGGACAGGGAGATCTGAAGAGTCTCATTGCTTTTAACAATTGCAATAGTTTTACTTAATGAAATTGTCACGTGGCTTTTTTCCTTCCAAACATTTGCTCTTTTGACATTATTGTCAATATTGATATCACATGACTAAGTAGGGATTGTCACTATTTCACATGGGTGTACTGGAGTAGCTGCACGACCTTGTTCTCTTATTGGTATAGACCCTTCAAAGGTAAACATATCTCCATTCCCAGCAATCTCTGTCTTCATTGCAGGTTGAAACAGGAATTGGTTCTTATCTTTTGTTGTTTAATTCAGGTTGCAGAGATTCTCAAAGAGCGCACATCTTGGCTTCGGGATTGCCGCAGTGTGGATGTTGTTACCATTGTTTGATGGGGATCCATATTCTGCCATTTTTAGCTAAAATCAAAATCTAGCTAAAAATATCTATTATTTACCTGCATGATTGAGTTGTTCTCTTAATGGTTTTGCTCTTGAATGTTAACAAAACACACTTGCTTTATTGTAATTTTTCGTGAACACAATTTTCTTTTTCATTGGTGAAGTTTGGTGATTTCCTGATTGCTGAACACAGACTCAAATGCTGTGGCTTTTATGCTATATTTATTAAAAGGACTTGTTGAAAGGTAGTTTGTAAATGCTATTCTTATGGTGCAAATGTTGTTTTACCATGCAGGTTCAGGTCAGTAATTCTCCTGTTTACAAAGTTGATAAAAAATTAGGTAATGGTGGATATGGTCAAGTTTACGTTGGGCGCAGATTATGTGGAAGCACAGATCGCACAGGAGCGAATGCTTTGGAGGTATTGATCTCCTTGTGGCAATTAGAAACTTGTAAACACAGACTGCATGGGTGATGTAGCATACTTGTGAATGTTGAAGGAGTGCTTGTTTTGAGCTAGAATGGTTCTTAAAAATGATGTCTTGTTTTATATGTAGGTTGCTTTAAAGTTTGAGCACCGCAATAAAAGCTGTGTTAATGGTCCACCTTATGAGTGGGAAGTCTACAAGTAAATATATTTACTCCCCATTTCTATTTGATTCATCACCTTCTTTGCTGCAGTGCTCATTTTACTGGGTACGGTTTTTATATGTATTTATTGTGTCTTTACAGTATGCTTGGTGGAACTCATGGGTTGCCTCGAGTTCATTATAAGGGGCGACAGGGAGATTACTATATTTTGGTATGCTGGAGCATTAATTGTGGTAATACTACATCAATTTCATTGCATTGTCCATGAACTTTGTATGTTCCTGCTACAGCATTTTTTTCTAGACATGCTTTAAAATAAAGCCATTTAGTTGTGATAATGGTG
>LPNX010027281.1:102866-115172 GCA_001517045.1 Pseudotsuga menziesii
AATCTCGACTGCACCAACATGTTGAAAAGGGGAATGAAGATGGCTTGCATATAAGTTGGTATGCATCAATGGAAGACCTCTGGACTGTTGTTATGGATGCAGGAACAAATTTCAGTGCTGAGGTTTACAAACTATCAAATGCCTTCTTGCATAAGGTTAGTTGGTTTTTTTGTCATTCACATATTCAAACTCCTTTTGTGTTGAAACTCTGGTAATTGCTGGTTAAATCATGATAATATAATTCGATGTTTGTGATGAACTGTATCAGGAATGGATAATGGAACACTGGGAAAAAAATTATTATATCACTGCCTTTAGTGGTGCCTTAAATGGAAGCTCTTTTGTTGTTATGTCTAAAGGTATGCCATTTTCTATTTTAATATTGTGTTATGACTGTCTTTTTCAGTTGAAAGATTATGGAACAAGCACACATTAGTTATCTGTTCATATGCTTATAGGTACTTCATGTTGGGAAGTGTTATGGAGTTGTTTTTGTTGATTAAATTGAAAGCATTCTCAACACACCTACAATTTAGTGATGACTTTTGAAAAGTTTTCCTAAGAGTAAAAATAATTGGTTATCCTCCTAATTTAAAATGCAGAATTTATAATTCAAAGGTGAACGTTACAAACATTTAATAAGCCTACTATTTAGTCATTGTTTTTTGATATTTATAAGGGTGAATGCCTTAATATATAACATTTCATACTGAATATCTGGGACATAATTGTACGGTTCTACTGATATATTTTTTCCAAAAAAAAAATCAATAAAAATCACTTCAAGAATGTCAGGCCTTAAAGATTTCCCTCTTTCAATTGATTCCTGTTAAAATCTTATCCCGACTGATTTTGTATGCTAGAACAATATTCTAATAATAATTTAGCGGTATGCTGCTTTACCTAAATGCTGGTCGGTGTTATCTTGATTCTTGATCATATTTAAAGCAGGAGCAACCTTGTCCTTATATAACCGTCTAGACTCTAACTTACTACATTTTTCAAGTGTACTGTCTACCTGTTCGAAGTTTTGTGACGTTGAAATTTATTATTTTCAAGGTCAGCAAAAATGTTCCTTTCCTCTGAAACAATTTTGAGTATGAATTTCCCAATTTTGTGAATGCCTTTTGTCTTACAGTTTTAGATTCTTACCCCTCTTAGTGAAATGTAAGAAGGATTGATACTTGAATTTTATATGGAAGAGGTTGAAAATAGATTTAGGAGAAACTGATGTGAACATCTCTCAAGTGACAAAAAATACTGATGAAAAAAGAACATATGAGATTAAAAGATGAAGCAGGAAAGATGCCATTGAAAGAAATTGATTGCAATGTGGCCAAATCTGTGAAAAAATACCTGTTGATGATGGAATCCCAACTGGTATCGCTGGATTATTCCTTTGTTTCCCATAATTTTCATCCTAGGGATGAGACCCATCTGCCAAAACCAGAAACTTGATCGAGTTAGATTATTTCAATAATTATGGGAAGCCGCAATCAAGGAAGAGAAAATGTGTGGAGGCCGCCATTAACAAATCCTATGAACCCTTCTTTTCCAAATAAAAATTACTAACATAGACACCCTGTAGACCAACCAATTTGTGGGGTTTTTAGAACTTGCTGTGACTCTTTATTTATATCTGTCCAAATTTGTGGGGTTTTCAGAACTTTCTATGGTTGTTTATTTATATTAGCTTTACAGCTTTAAGTTCTGAGTAATCTAATATCACATTTATCATTACATACTAGCAAACTTCGTATCAAGAAATGGAAAAAATTACCGTGGCTGAGAAATGGACAATTGCCATTTTTCACAAGCAGATCCCAATGATAATAGATGGAAAAGACGGCTGCAGGCTCTGTCCAGAAGGAAGCATGAGAAATCCCAAATTTCTTTGCTACGCAGTCAACCCAAACAAAAAGGGTGTCAGCAATGATACACAATACGGGAGGTTCCTGAGCCATGATATGGGCAATTAGGTTTTCAACATGCGGTATCATATGAGTCTCGAAGGCTTCGATAAACTTCTCCTCATTCAACGATCTATCAAATTCCAAGGGCAAACCATCTTCAACCTGAGCAGAGCGGATATCGAGACCCATGCTCCGGGCATGGGTGAAAATAACGCCCTTGGCTGCAAGTTTCTTTGCAAAATGGAACATTGGTGTAATGTGCCCCTGCGTCGGAAGTGGCAAAATGGAACATTGGTGTAATGTGCCCCTGCGCCGGAAGTGGAATTGCAATGGTGTGCAAACCATTGATTACGGAAAAACCCGTGCCCATACCGAGTACCACCACGACAACACAGTGGGTAAACAAAAAAACCAACAGACAAATATCAAACACATGCCAGCATCCGATTCGAGCTATAGACGAAAAGGAACAGTTGTATTCCGAACTTGTTCGGAGAAAAATGCCTAACGGCGTAAGAATACATACAATGAAGATTCTCTTCAAGGTTTCTTCTGAACACAAAATTATATAAAGTCAATAATTAGCGATATACCCAGATCTGAGAAAAGAAAATGAAAGACCCTGGCATACAATAATGACACCTCCCCTTTAGAGGATAAATACAGTTGTTTTGATGTATATCACATTTAGTGATATGATAATGTGGGGATGCCACATTGTTTATTTCTTTTACTTAACCAAATAGGATAGTTGAACTATGATAGTTTGGATTATGTATTGATTAATGATGCAGTATAATTGGAATTTCGATATTTGTATAGCTCAATACAATATGTTATTATCTTCCTTAGGTATCCACTGCTCATAATCTTTAGTTTGGGAAAAATATAAATGTTTTAAAACTTGTAATAGATGAACAAAAAGGTTGTGCATTGGAAGAAGAGATAGTCGAGGGTGGTGCATTGTAAGAAGAGATAATGGAGGGAGGTTGATTAGAGGCAATGGAGGGCGATGCAATGGAGGCATAGACAGCATGACAAAGCAATATATTGAAGTAAATGTAAATTAAATTCCCTTTCTGGAAACCTAGCAATTCGTCATTGCTCCTATGAGCAGACTTCACTCAGACAATACCTTTCAGAATGTTCAATGAACAGAGCTCAGTCAAATAAGACTTTTAAGACCTTAGTTATATAGTCAAATAAGACAATACCTTTAGCTCAGTCAAATAAGTCTTATTTCCAGTGAAAGGTGCATATTAGAGTCACCTGAATTTAGACTGCTAATGACCCTATTCAATCTATCCAATGCACCAGATTCAATGCATTGTCACACATATAGGAAGTGGAACATACAAACACGAAAATTTGATGGATCACTGCACCCTCAGTTTGAACCTATGAATGCAAGGTTTCCTTCTGAGTTGGGACTGTTAGTGTACAGTTTAATATACCTGATGCACCATCTAGATTCAATCCATGGCTACACATCTGTCCACATAAATGCAAAGAGTTAATGGATAACCAGAACCTCAATTTCTATTTTTGAGTGTAAGAATTTCTTCTAGTATATTTTTATGACAAAAATGGGTTGATATAGTGTGGTTTCTCTTGTATTTTTTAGGTTTTAAACAAATGCAACAAGGATTCAAGAATGGAAACAATTTAAAGCTCTGTGGAAAAGAGATTGTTGAGCTTGCAATCTGTAATGCCATTTTTCCGTTAATAGGGCTAGAATCTGTTGCCTCATGGGCACCAAATATAACTGCCAAATCTCCAGGAGACTCAATAGTACCTCCAGGCTCCATTGCAGAAGATTCCAAAATCTGCAGATTTGCCAAGATTCCAGAATCTACAGGGTTTGGCTAGAGATGTAATTATTGATAAATACTTTGTTTGCAATTTTTTCAATCATCTATTGATGGATTGGATGATAATGAATTGTGGATGGAAGCACATTGTATCATCTAAAACAGTATCATGGGTACTAATATTGTCTTCAATTGTGTCAATTGATGTATGATGGATTGATAGTCGTTAGTTTGGCTACTTATCATACACTGTCAAGAGTGTTCACTAATACTGTGTTATTACCTTGAATTATCAAAGGTATATATATATATTGAAATCTTTGCTTTTACTCTTCTTGATGTTCTTTTCTGTATTTGTGAAGTGTAGGAAATGTCTTCAAATTTGTACCATTTTGGCCAAAATGTCTACTCCTTGAAAAGGACTTTTGTTAATGTGAGAAGTTAGAACTATATAAACCGTCATCGAATGTTTGTTTTCCAAGTTGCTTTGACAACTTATGCTAGCACAATTATGAACTTTGGAACCACATGGACAGCAAGTAATTCCATATTATGACTACACATTGGCTTCTTTTCTTCATCAGATATGTTTCTCCCATGCAATGGCATCTTCACTGTATAATGTACTGTTAATTTTCTGATTTTTCAATACATTGAAGTGCTCCATTTTTTTTTTGCTCACTTCAATGTTACACTTTTTTTCCTTGCTTACCCACTAACAACTACCTTAACGGCTTATTATTGCACCTTCCTTGGGGCAATTGCTAATTTATTTATTAATATAAAAATCAAAATTTTCTGCAATGTAATTGGATTACAACTTGAAGTGTTATTATGTGTTATTATGGAAGCGACGGCGTAAACATTGGGGAACGTAAATATATATAGGCGTAAACATTGGGAACCTAAATATGTATAAATGAGAAGGCGTTTTGTTCATGGCATCATTCTGCCAAGCGATGGCAGCGCCACTACTAAAACACCACCGCTTCTACCTCACCACCGCCTCAATAACTTTAATTAGGATTCTATATATATACAAAACATGAAAAATTCTTCGACCATTTTGCAAGAAAGCTATGTGTGAATTCTAATAGTACTATGGAAAATGAAAAGCCAAGGAGTAAATCACTACATACCTTGAATTACATGCATCACATGCAGATGTTGGTACTGCATCGACCACAACAACATCGCACTCCAAGCTCCAAGAGTACCTGTAGCTTATTAACCCGAATTGGGATAGCAGTAAGTCAATAATTCAGTTACCATTTGTATTTATTTTAAGCTCTACCTACCAGGTTAGTTTCACTTTCAATATTAGTAAGAGGCCTTGAATCTCACTGGGGTATAACTACAAAAGCATAGCGCATTTGTTGCTCTTGTTTATCATGTTTCCCTTGTTGCTGGCCTTTTTGTTGCTTCTCTAAATGTCATCTTTGTATTTGAAAATTATCCTCCAATAACCCAGAAAGAAAGAGAACTTTCTATGGTTGCACCTCCACTTGCACCTATGCTAAGAACTTTCTATGGTTGCACCTCTACTTGCACCTATGCTGGAACATAAGCTTAGGTTCTATATATAAATTACCGTTCAACCAGAGGGCAATTGCATTTCAATTCCTCTAATTTTTCATAATAAACACAATATAAAATTACATTGATATTATAATAATAATCTATAGCTTAGCATTAATATAACAATAACAAGTATGCAGAACAAAAAAATAAATATTTTTCTGCTATTTGATTTGATTTGATTGGATTGGATTGTTGGGCCGTAGCAAGGGAAGAGACCTTGAGAGCAGATTCCATGGGCATGGGCGTTGCCATAAAAACCACCAAATCATAGGAAGTTCTGGAAATCAAGGCTCTTAGAAAAATCATAAGCGCATACCTCAAGTAAGTTCATGTTACCTTTCCTTTGTGCGTACTGCAGTTTCTCTGGCATTTCCTTATGTTTTTCAAACAATACAGTGTACCGAGGAAGAAAGAAAAATGATGGATTAGTTGGATTGTTACAGATATGGTAAATCGGTTTATTGTTTCTTCATTTTATCTTTTTTGTTTTTCCCTTAAGTTTGATTCAGGAGCCGGTTAAGCCATGAAAAATCCAAATAAATGTGTAAGCACAATTTTAGGCGAAATAGAATTTTGTCAAATGGTTATTGCAGTTGGGTTAGTTTTCACTCAATCTAAAGTTGAAATAATTCCCATTAAAATTATCCATTGAATTTAATTTTGTAACCTATGTTACCCTTTCTTTTCTTTGATATTTAATCAAAGGAAAGCAACAACAAAGCGTGGTCAGGTGATTGGAAGTCTATCCTTCATGAAATAACATATACAGTAAGTAGAGGGAGTGCATTAGGCATGCCCAAGCTAAGCTCAACAGGGTATGAAACGTAATAAAAACCAAATCCCATAAAATTTACAAAGCTCTATGCAACTCTTTAAGATATGTGATATATGTTCCAAACAAAAACGTGGAAGGCTTGATTCTAAGGCATAAATCGTTTAACTGGCATGGTATCATTCTAAATATGCTTCTAACAGTCGTGTTTCTGTGTGCATTCATTCCTCTTAGATTCTATATTGTCCGGCCAATCTCAGTTTATCTAGGTATGCAGTCCCAATATCCTTTTCAATGTTCATTAAATCATGTATATCTACATGGTTTTGTTAAAATCCCATTTTCACATTCTTTTCTATTGCTCTAGCTATATATAAATCTTTTTAAAGTAACTCCACCCTCATCTAAAAAAAAGAACAATTTTGGCTTAAAAAATAGTAGACAACACAAGTATTGATGAGTTTGTATCGTGGTAGGTCACAATGTAGATATATATCAGCCTTTGGATTGATTTTAACAGTAGCCATTTCATGCTACTTTAACTTTAAAAAATTTACAGGGCTGTAGAACTTGTTTTACTTACACTGATCTAAGATAAATTCATTGAATATTACACGATGCACATGACAGTGTCCAAAGTAACAAGAATAGAGTTCAGGTTCAGGCATGTAAACTGCAAATGAATGTTAAACTCACCTCAAGCTCGGAGTATGACGAATTGGGAACTTCCGCGGGAAACATACTCCTTGGGGTCAACTTCATGAAGTTTGGTGGAATCTGACAGTACATTAACTCTCCATTTACGAGTCGCTGCAACAATTACCTGCTCCATGCCATCGCAAGGATTCCCTTTGTGAACTTTGTGTCTGTAAAATGGAGTGCCTGTTGAGAATATTACAGAAAATATGATCAATCCCGTCGTGGGAATCCAACTTTCTCCTTGATATATATATGAGAATAGTCTGGTGCATAATTCCTTTACACAGGCCACTGATTTAGCGAATGCATATTGACCACACCGTGAACAATGACCTGAAATAGTGTCTCCTGTATACCTGGATGAAACAATAGATCACCAATCAAGTGGAGCAAAAGAAAGAGCAAGCAAGGTCAAGCTTATCCAAATTCACTTCAAGGTGAAAGCCAGAACATGATGGTTATTGATGTAGGATGAAATGGCCTCCACAGAAGACCACTGAGATTCATTGAACAAGTCTCCTGCTAAGCTTCTGGAAACTGCCTTCATACATCTGGTGAATGCATGCATGTGCATGGTCTAAACCTGGCAGATCACTGCTTAGCTCCCAAAAGTCTTTGTAAAATCACCGGTGGGAAAAACTATATAACATGAGATTGACCTAATTGTAACATGAGATTGCCCTTAAATGGGTATGATTGAACGTCTGCTGCTACCTATGCCTTTGTTGCCACCTCCTGTAACAATAGTTGTTATATTATATGTAGTTATGATTATATGAGGTCCAATTTGAATTGCATAATGGTAATATGCGGTCCAGTTTGAATTGTATATCAATACACTGGTAATAATGCGAGCTGACAAACTTGTGAGTTCTTAATTTTACCCACGTCGAGTATTTGTTAAAATATCACTATAAAAAGGTACAAAACCATAAAACCAATTTTTATGTATACCATCAAAGGTTATTATTCTGATTCAATTTCCAACCAGCACATTCCAAGGAACTTGCAATATTTAAAATTTATTAAATAATAATAATAATTTAGTATCTTCTCAGTTTACACATTCTTCTCCGTTTACACATTGAATGAATCTCTAAGCTTGATGCCCAAGATCGAATCCATGGCGTTCAAGTAACAAAAGATAATTTAAAAAAAAATCAATGGTCATCTCTCATTATGAACTTTTTTTTATTTTAGCTTACTCTAACTTGCTAAACGACAAGAGAAATCGACTACAATAACATAATTACGTCGATAGTTTTTGTCCTCGCTTCGGCTAATCCGATTTGGCCAAATGTCATTCTCCACTTTGTCAATAAACCACTGGTTTTTGTGCTTAATCGTTGGTTGTTCACTGGTGTCATCTCATTATGTTCGCATTCTCGCGGCGTGCATCCTAACAAACTAAAAATGCAGCGGTGAAAATTTTAGGGTTATGTTTCAAAGGGTAACCATTAAACCTAGGCTACATGTATCTCTGTTAAATTGTATATTACTGCGGGAATGTAGGTGCCATTTATCGGTAAACAAAGTAAATTGGATCTGTTCCCGTCGGAAATGGAACAATCTCTATTACTAAGACGGGGCTGGAATTGGACAGAGATAGCGGGATGATAGCGGGATGCTTTCATGTTTCGGATGTTTTCTCCACTGTCTGGCCTTCAAGTTTTTTATATGAATTTAATGATATCTGTGTTGCAGAGGCCATTTTCCAGGATTAAGGCTAAGTCGATTCACTCTGGGAGCCCTTTTATTTTTCTCACAGCTGGAGTTTCAAGTGTTTACAAGTATGCTTATTTGAAATTCTCGGGGTGTGCATCCTAATAAAGTAAAAATGCTAGTAGATTCATGTTGCGGATGTTTTCTTCACTGTCTGGCATTCAAGTCTTGGCAGCACCATTTTTATTTATGAATTTATCGGATATATGTGTTGCACATAGCATTTTCCATGGTTGAGACTAAGTCGTTCTTAATTCACCCTACGAAGAATCAAGGGGCTTCAGTGAATTAAGTATTACTATTTAATAAGGTATGCAAGAATTCCTATACCAATTTTGTCTGTTTCATACCTTTCCTTGACACTGCATTATTTAATCTCTTGAATTCCTATACCAGTTTTGTCTGTTTCCGACCTTACATTAGTATTCCTTGGCTCTGCATTATTTAATATATTTTCTTTTGGCGTACAGAATTTTCAAGCTTCAGCACATTTATGGAGACAACAGTAAAAGGTAAGTAGGGTTTTCTTGGCAGAGTTGGCCTTAATCCTCAATGCAATCTTATAAACTCAAATGATTTCTAGAAAATTTTATCCTTTTTGGTGGTTAATTTATGATCAGTTAATATTTAAAATCCCTTTCATGATTTTAAAACAAATATAAATTCTCTTTTATAAATTATCTTGAAGATATTTGATTTTGATATTGGATTTATTTATTTATTGTTGGTGTTAATTGATATATTTTTATTTTAAATTTGAGAGTTTAATTGTTCAAGCTCTTCATAATTGTTGTTGCCAACAGTTTTTTCTCTTGTATGAATATTGAACCGTCATTATCTATGTTCCGATTGTTGAACAGTCGTTTTCTCTTGCCTTTGTTGAACTGTCATTCCTTTGTTGAACTCTCATTATCTATGTTCCTATTGTTTTGGACGAAAGTGTAACTCACTAAAAAATATTTTTCCCTAAAACTTTTTTTTGTTTCACAACAGTTTGTAGGAACTATTAGTTTGGTTAAAACACAATCCAGTGTGAAAACCTCCGTGATGAATA
The DNA here is from genome assembly GCA_001517045.1 of Pseudotsuga menziesii. NCBI lineage: Eukaryota > Viridiplantae > Streptophyta > Pinopsida > Pinales > Pinaceae > Pseudotsuga > Pseudotsuga menziesii. The sequence continues at coordinate 112,419 of LPNX010027281.1, forward strand.
TTCACTGTGAAAACCTCCATGGTCAAACATGTTTAGATATTTAATTAGTTTAGTCATGAGTTCAATATAAATGTATGAATGAATGTATCTAATGATATTGATTTGAGTTTTGAAAACAAATTATGGAATTTTGATTCCATGTGTATACATATTTGTTGAATTGTTAAAATTACTAGGTAATTGGTTGGTTTCATGTTGTATTCAACTATGTTTAAGTATTAGATTAGTTCCATATCTATTTTCTTAAAATTATATGTGGTGATAGCCAAAACCAAGCCGACTAAACTTGAGTTTAGGGCTCAGTTGATATTGAAATTTAACTTTTACTTTTCACGCCGACCACTTTTCTTTTTCACCAGTCGGGTGAAACTTGTCTATGTCCGACTAGCCAAGTTTGTAAATTTTAGTCGGTCTTTCACTCGACCAAAATTACTTCGACTTACTTGTCCGACCGGTTTTTACCTCGACCACTTGTCACATCGACCAAGTCGACTGACTTCTTCTCTTCGACCAAGTCTGCTGCTTCGACCAAGTCGGTTGCTTCGACCAAGTCGGCTCTCTTCTTGTCTTCGACTAAGTCAGCTTTCTTCTTGTCTTCGACTAAGTCGGCTCACTTCAGTCGGCTCACTCAACTGACCACTCAATTCGGCAACTCAATTCGGCGATCTCTTCAACCACTCAAGTCGGCTCACTTTGGTCGAGATTTATAGACTATGTTTCTTAGTCTAAAGACTTAAGAAATTACAAATGTTTTTCACCTGTGAGTAAGATGAAGTAAAAATGGACACATTAACAAATCCAAAGATCTTATAAAAACATATGCCCAAATATGTAGGAAGACTTGAGTCAACCAATGTGCCGTAAAACCCTCGGACTTTCACGCGGTGAGATTTTTATGGATTCTTGACCTTTCACTTAACAGTAATTGTGAAAGACATTTACAGAGGTAAATCTGGAAATATGTGCGACCAAATAATCATGCATTCAACCACAAAGTATTTCATATATTTAACTATGTGGAAATAACAAAGTACTACAAACTTGTCGGTTACAAAATGGCGGGTCCATACTTGTCGGTCCAGATTCATCGGTCTACAGAGCTTCAGCTCTTCAACTAAATCACATGCACATAAGCTTGAGGGTCAGTGCAAGAAGATGAGGGACCTTTTAGATGCAATCCTAGTTTTCAAAAACAAGATCACGTTACCAAAAAATACATCAAGGTTCTGCTACATAGCACTTGCTATGGTTCAACTCGAGCCTGACATGTCATGGGACATGTAGGATAGGAAGACATATCGCATACGCATTATATAACTACAAAACGCGCTCACGATATGTAGTTATAAAACGCGTACATGATTTGTAAAAAAAAAAAATTTAAATACACAGGCCCGAAACCCGCGGCCCATTTTAACAATCAAGAACGGGAAAACGAAGGCCAATTGGAGCGTTTTGGAGCAAGTTAACTGCTTGGGATTGTTGGAGGAGCTGATTTAGGTTGAGGGGAGGAGATTTCACTGGTGAATTGTCATCCAACAAGGTAATTCAATCACCCAAAGCATTCTTTTTTTTGTCAATTTTTAACCTATAATTGTGTTTTTTAATAGAATAATCAATCCAACAACTCCCAAGCTAATGTTTGATGGATTCAAACTAAAATAAGCTATAAGAATCAAAAACATCTTGTCTAATAGATATTCAATGTTCCAAAAGGCTAGAAATATATAAAACAAACACAAGTATAATCCCAACTTGCATAGAATTTGATGGACAATGCAAAGTTTGAATTGGGATACTAGTGAGAGTGCCCACCTATAACATGCATAGTCAAACCTTCAAATGCAATGATTGTGCTGGAATTAACACAAAGTGCAATAAAATTTAGCAATTATTTTCCTAGCTAGGTGAACGCCAACATTTTAAGATACATAGTGAATGAGGGATCCAAATGTAACAACCAATATAGTCATCAAAATGGAAAAAAGAGGAAATTGTGATCAAAATATGCACGTTGGACCCTCATCTTGATCAGAATTCCATATTGAACAATCCTTTGACACAATAAAAAACACATATGACTATATAAAGGAATTGTAATTTCTAGAAGAATATCAATACTCAACAATATCATGTGAATCCATCGACCTATTCATTTTGAATGTCCCAGACATACATAGAGTCATATACAACAACTGGAGTAAATTTATAAGCTATAAAATCTCACAACAACATTTAATTCAAGAGATCTACTTGATCCTGAGAGTTGAATGAACGACAATTCATAAAGTCATAATCACCACGAAATGTTGAGGAAAGGTGACCACTCATACATCATATGCCTGAAATGTGGATTGATTTTTTACATAATGCCAGCTTTCTGACATTTGACTACCCATATCCCTAGATCTCCCAAGGGATTATCCTATAAACATAATAAACAAAATTAGAAACATGTGAGACCCTAGGTCTCCCTGAGATCCCTTGATCTAGCAAAGACATAAATGACTTTACTCAAACAGTCTATGCCCCTGCATCACTAGGTTTATCAACCATTTTTTAAAATAGCAAAAACAATGGATAATATATTTCTACATGTCAAGTCTCTAAGCTCATCTACAACCAATTGTAGTCCAGTCCACAAATTCTCCATTCTCCATGTAACTTTTGGTTGGTTTCCATGGTTATACAACAATGGAAATGGTGAACACCCATGAACTACCTAGAGTGCGTCGTGAGAGTGTTCCCAACCAT
>LPNX010027296.1:0-23877 GCA_001517045.1 Pseudotsuga menziesii
ATATATATATGTCTTAAGCATTCAAAGGATAACTCGTAAGGGTAGTCACAGATCTTTGTTTATTTTGTTTAGGTAAAACAAATTAAATGGGAAAACAACAAATGATTTTCCATTTGTCATTTATAGGAGATACCGAGTCTTGTAGTGGAGAACAACTATATTACTCGATGCCTTTTGTTTTGTTGAAATTTGTTTTATTAAGTGAATGATATTATTAAAAGGGAAATGTATACCTTTTTCCTTTATTTGGGGAATGGTAAATGGTATCATTGATTACTTATGGAAGTGGATGAGTAGGCGTTGCTCCCTCCCTGACATAGAAATTTGAACCAAGGAAACAACTTGGAATCCGAGGAGGATTTTACTCCACTGTAAAAGGGAAACCTATCGGTAAATCCACCACTTTTCCTTATGTTTTTTTTTCCTATAAAAAGAGGAGGGCGAGATACTGAGGGGGGGGGCATTCTGGACTTAGTGTCTGCGCCGTTAATCGAAAAGGAATCCTTAGTAGGTGATCTGGTATTTGCATTGAACGTTTTCCTCTTGTTGGATGTTTCATGCTATGAAGTCGATCTACAATTTATGGCTAAGTTTTTGTTTTCCTTTTTTTCTAAACTTGGCTTATCTATGCTACGAAGTCCATCTGTGATTTATGGATGAGTTTTTGTTTTTATAAACTTTGGTTTATCTATAGCTGGAAGTTTGTGTTAGGATATTTAAACACTTAGGAGTTAGTTAAGATCAACTTGTGTAATATATCCATTAGGTAAAAGTGTGTTTCTTCAGTATGCATTAGCATGCATTTGTAAATATTCTAATCCGACGGGCATGATATGTTCTAGACATAGAGTGATCCGACGACTCAACTCTTCTTAGATCATACCTACCATTGATCCATGGCTTAACACCCGATTGGTATATGATCTCTATTTAAAGAGCATAGAGGGTCCTTGGCTAGTTGATCGATTATGAGAAGCTCATGTAACTTTCTTTCTTTTGCATAATAAATTGCTCCAAGTAACTATTTGGCTGGGGCCATGGACTGTTTCCCTATCGAGGGTTTTAACCACATGACAAACATCGATGTGTTGATCTGTGATCTATCTGTGTGAAGTGGTTTCTGAAGGTGTTTAGTCTTTTGAGAGTACCATGTGTACCTAAACATGGTATCATATCTTTTATGAAGAGCCGCTTTCGATTTTGATCAAGATCTGGAACTGGTGTTGCCGAAAATTTGAAATGGTTTCTAGTTCTATATTTTTTGTGCATTTTTAGCATATGCAAACTATTCCATTGCATCCAGAGCACTGTTTCCATTGGGAAATGATTTTTGTTTCACTGAAAACTGTTTTCGTTTGCTCCAGAAACACCCATTTCGACAAATCTGAAGGTATAATGTTACAGTGACTGGTTTTTTTTGTAAATATCTCATATTTTATGAGTTTATTATTAGATTTTTTTTTTTAAGTTTCAGACTATTGCCTTTCCTGACTGCGTATGCTCTTTTCCATGCACCTTGCGCGATCGCGGCGAATCAGAAACAGTAAGGGAAAGTTTTTTTTTGTCTTCTCAGCTACGTATGCTCTTTTTCGTGCACCTTGTGCGATCACGACAAATCAGAAACAACGAGAAAAATTGAAAACGTAGACTTTCTGGGGAAGCTAACCAAGATCTAACCCCATTGTGTGGAAAAGTTTTTTTTTGTCTTTGTTTTTCATTTTTTTTGTCTTTGTTTTTCATTTTTTTTGTGATTTGCAGGAAAAGAAAGCAAGCACGGAGAATGAGAGAGAAGAGAAAAAAAAAACCTTCCTCTTTCCATTATTTTACGTACCTTTTAAACTTAGCTCATTTGGTCCAAAGTTGCTTTATTACTTAATAAGTCTTGAGTTCAAGTCTTATTAAGCTACTTTTTAGTGCATACAATTTCTATTTTGAAGTTACTTTATTGTAAAAGTGCATCTCACATAAATAAATTAAAATAAAAGTGAGTCACTTAAGTCTTTTAATTTATTGCCGCACTATTTAAAAGTCACATTATTGTAAAAGTGAACATCACTTATTTTACAAAAGTGATTCACTTCAAAGCAACTTTATTGTAAAAGTGATTGTCAAAGGTTGATCTTGGGAAGAGAGGGCTTCTTTTTTTAGTTGGTCAAGTTAATATCTGCAATGTCACTATTGGGGACATCTTCAACTTTTTATTTGATCAAGCATAACTTCATCATCAAGAATTAGTTTTAAGTGCCATTTTTTTTAAAACTACATATTTTTTAGAGCTCTTTGCATCCAGATAGTTAATTTCTATTCTTTCACTCATTATTTTACAGTATGGCCTCCCCTTGTGATATTATACTTACAAGTTCTAATTATTTCTCATGGAAATATCATATGGAGGATGTTCTGCAAAGTAGGAGACTTTTTAGGATAACATCAGGGAAAGAAACAGAACCCACTAATGATGATAAGAAAATTAAATTGGAAAATAGATGTGATAAAGCTCATGGATTTATTGGGATGTCAATCTCTACTGATTTGCGATTCCACATATCTGGAATTGATGAACCTAATCTCGCTTGGGAAAAGTTGGAATCTATGTTTGGTAAACACAATGAAATTCGGGGTCATCAACTTGAGAATGAGTTGTTTTCCTTGAATCCAAATGATTTTTCATGCATTCAAGACTATTTATCTAAGTATAAAATTCTTAGACTATTATGTGCAGAATGTAAGATAAAGAAAGAAGATAGACACTGTATTTATCATATTCTTTCAAAACTTGGACCTGCATATTCTGTTTTTGTATCTACATTCTACTCCATGAAAGAATCCTTGACTACAGCTAGCTATCAAGAGCCTAGCCTTGAATCCTTTTGTGATTCCTTAATTAGAGAGCAATATAAGCTCATTCATCTTGGAATAATTAATAATCTAGATACATCTGGGAAAGCCTTATTGTCCCAATAGAAAGAAAAGTCCAAGCCTCCAAAGAAACAAAATTTTCGCAATAATAAGAAAAACAACAAGGGTCCCAAACCTTCTCAGTCAGCTCCTTCTTTAAAAAATGACAAAGGATCCAAACAAAAAGGAAAGAAGACTGAGCGTCATTGCAATTTTTGTGGGAAAGATAATCATGATGAATCTAAGTGTTTTAAGAAGATGGTAGCCTTGGAAGCAGCAATGAAGAAGCACCACATCAGCCTAGATTTGTCTTCAGAATCTACCTCTCATGGACATGCACTTTGTGCTTCTGGTTACTCTTATACTGCATCTTCTTCTTCTACTTCAATTGAATGGATCATTGATTCTGGAGCATATTATCATATGGATAAGGATAAATCCATCTTTTCTACTATGCACAAATGTAACAACAAACAAATATTTGTTGGTGATGATAGATCTCTAAGTGTTGTAGGATCTAGAACAGTTCTAGTAGAAAATGGCCATTTTAGTGATGTACTATGTGTTCCAAAAATTTTCTGCAATTTGTTATCAGTCCATCAAATTACTCATTCAGGTGAAGGTAAAACTGTGACGTTTACACCTCACCAAGTTGTAATCAAGGATTTTAAAAATCCTCAAAATGTCCTTGCTAGTGGAACTGTTGATGATATTACCAGGTTGTACAAATTTGACAACTTTGGGTCATCACCTTTTCCTTCAGTTTTTGTTGCTCATAGTGATAACTTGAGCAAACTTTGGCATGAGAGATTTGGTCACTTAAATTATCGCTCATTGCAACAACTATGTAAAGACAATATGGTGACTAGACTTCTGCTGGTATCTTGCAAGGATGGTGTTTGTTCCAGTTGTATACTCAAAAAACATCATCGAGCCAGTTTTGACAAACGTGCCTCTTGGCATGCCTTGGTTCCCTTGGAGCTTGTGCATAGTGACTTGTGTGGCCCTCTTCCATTTGCCTCCTTTTCTGGTTTCAAATATTTCTTAACTTTCATTGATGACTACTCCAGACGCACTTGGGTTTAGTTCCTAAAACTTAAGAGCAAATTATTTAACATGTTCTTGGCCTACAAGGCCCTTGTTGAAAAACAATCTGGTCATCAAATTATTAAGTTAAGATATGACAATGGAGGAGAATATGTTAACAACAAGTTCACTAATTTTTGCACTAAACAAGGAATCCAACAACAACACACTGTTCCATATACACCACAACAAAATGGTGTAGCTAAACAGAAAAACCACATTTTAAAATAAATGGCTAATTGTATGATCCAATCTAAGGGACCAAGTCTTCAATATTCGGCTGAGGACATGAATTGTGCAAATTACATAGTTAATCGCACACCCACTAAAGTTTTATAGGGTATAACACCGGAAGAAGCATGGAGTAAAATTAAACTAGATGTAAGTCACTTTCGTGTGTTTGGTTGTGAAGCATGGGCTCACATTCCGGATGAAAAAGGGAAAGCATTGCAGCCTAAAAGTGAAAAGTGTGTATTTGTTGGATATTCTGAAGATGTAAAAGGCTATAGAATTCTTTAGCCACATTCTCATGATATAATCATTAGAAGAGATGTTAAATTTGATGAAAATCTCTTGGCCTGCGAGCCTAACTTGGCGGGTGTGCCATCTTTGGCCTGCGAGTCTGATTCGATGATTGTGCCTTCTTCTTCTTCTTTTTCCAGCTTCCTTGATAGGTTTCCAACTCTAGTTTTTGATGATGACAGTGAGGATGCAAATCCACCTCCACCTGCTCATGTTCCTCCATTTGCACTAACACCAATACTTCCTCGATGGGTCCGTTCAACATGTGAAGCAACTGTTGATCTTGCCAGTGATCCTAGAAATCAACGTCAAACACGTTCTCAGTTTCAGTGAGCCTCTTCTCTTTTGGCTCAAGTTTTCGAGAATCATGATCCAGAAACTTTTGCAGAAGCTTCAGGAAATCTAGATTGGGATGCCACTATGGATGAAGAATATCGTTCCTTAATGGAAAACAATACTTGGGATCTTGTTCCTCTTCCAGAAGGAAGAAAACTTGTCAGATGTAAATGGTTCTACAGAAATAAGTATGCATCAGATGGAAGTGTTGAAATACTTAAGGAAAGGTTAGTTGCCAAAGGTTTTTCCCAAGTTGAAGGGATTGACTACAATGAAACCTTTTCCCTTGCAGCAAAAATGAACTCCATATTACATAACTGGGAATTCCATCAAATGGATGTCAAGTATACCTTCTTACATGGTGATTTACATGAGGAAATTTACATGGAACAACCTCGTGGATATGTTCAGAATAAATCTAGCCTTGTTTATCTCCTTAAGAAAAACTTATATGGCCTTAAGCAAGATCCTAGAGCTTGGTATGCCAAAATGGATAGATTTCTCCTTGACACTAGTTTTTCTAGATGCCATTCTGACCCCAATGTCTATACCAAGAAAGTAGGAAACCATCTCATCATACTTGTTCTTTATGTTGATGATCTTATCCTTACTGTAGTGACCCTAAACTTATACCCCATGTGAAATCCAGTCTTAAGAAAAAATTTGAAATGTCAGACTTAGGACATTTGCATTATTTTATTGGTCTCCAAGTCTTGCAAACCAAAGAAGGAATCTTTCTTTCCCAGTCTAAGTATGCTTGTGATCTTCTTCGCCGCTTCCACATGGAAGAATGTAAACCAGCCCCTTCTCACTTTTGTAAATCCTTCAATCCTATCCCAATTTGTTCTTAAGGGGGGATCTTAGGATATTTTGTGGAAATTGAACCTAGGTGTTAGAACAATTACACTCACAACAATTGTCAATTACACATGCAAATTACACACAAAGGAGACTGAATATGGAGCTGAACACTAATCTGTATTGAATAAGTGTACAATATACAACCTTATGAAGTCATAGGCTACCACAATAAATAACTACATGAGATATTCGAATGCATAAGGATGCCATTCAAATTTGGTCAAAAGCAGGCTTACTAATTCTAAGCAAATCCCCCATAGGTGCATAAAGCAGTTTCCAAATCTGTCTAGGAGCTCACGAATTGGAAAAATCAATTAGGAAATCTAATAGATGATGGAAGGACAACTCATACATGATTTTCTTAGGATAAAAGAGTGGAAGATGATGAGGACAAAAAACAAGTTAACTTCACCTAGTCAAACTTTCCCAATTTCCTTAAAACTCAGAAAAAGCAGGCAATCAAGCAGAAAAAATAGACATGCACTAGGAAGGCCAGGAATAAAGAATATTTGATTCCAAGTGGTTTCCCAAGCACTCCATGACTCAAATTTACCAAGTTTGACCACTTTGGATGTGTGGAGGACAACTTGCATAAGGTGGAATATGGAAACTAGGCAAATAAGACAAAAATTGGATTAATTAATGTCTAAGGTGATTACCTATGGGTTGATTATTCTAACACCCCCCCTTAAGCCTGACTTATGAGTAAAATATCAGAAAATTATAGGGCCTAGCAACAAGGCTTAGTCACCCTTTACATACTGCATGTCCATTTAACCAAGGAAAGAGGCAAAAACCCAGTGGGAAAAATCCTCCCTTAAACATGGATAGTAAAATAGAATTTTAAAATCTTGTCATCACTCATGATTCACAGCATGATCAGCAATACCCAGCAGTGATTTGAGACTGCTGAATGTCTTCTCACAAAAAAATTTGGTGAATATATCTGCTACTTGTTCTGAAGATGAACAGAAGAGTAGGTGAATGGTGCCATCATGCACAAGCTATCTGATGTAGTGCATATGGATCTCAATGTGTTTGGTTCTCTGTCTCTGAACTGGATCATTGCAGATTCGAATGGTACTTTGATTATCACAATAGATAGTAGTTGAGTATTCTGATTCGAATCCACACTGACCAAGTAACCCCTGCAACCATAAACATTGAGTTGCTGCATTTACAACTCCTCTGCACTCTGCTTCTGTAGATGAGAGTGCAATGGCACCCTGTTTCTTGCTTAACCAGCTGATTGGTCCTTCAGCAAGCATGAACACATATCCTGATGTTAAATTTTGATCTGTGTTGTCACCTTCCCAATCACTGTCAGTAAACCCAATCAAATCAAGATCAGATTTAGCTTTATAGAAGATCCCATGAGTCCTTGTTCCTTGCACAAAGTTAAGGATCCTTTTGGCTGCTCTCCAATGGATCTCATGAGGCTGATCCATGTATCTTGAAGCCACACTTACTGCATAAGAAATATCAGGTCGAGTATGTGTAAGGTACAACAAACATCCAATCAATTGCTTATACAGTGTATTGTTTACTATAGGTGAAGAATCAACTTCTTCAAGCTTAACTCATGAAAGGAAGGGAGTCTTGCTTGGCTTGCAATTATTCATGTTGAATTTGTTCAGCAAATCCAAGGTATACTTGGACTGATGTAATTTTATTCCATGTTTGGTTTGAGCAATCTCAAGCCCCAAGAATTGGCTCAATAAGCCCAAATCAGTCATTGAGAATGCATGGTTCATTGCATCATTCAAGGAGGCAATTTCATCCTTTAAGCTTCCTGTAATGAGAAGGTCATCAACATACAAAAAAATAATAATTAATGAACCATGAATTGGCTTCAAATAGACATTTGGATCTCACTTGCATCGAAAAAAATTCAGTGATAGCAGAAAGCTATCAATCTTGGCATACCAAGCCCTGGGGGCTTGCTTAAGCCCATACAATGAATTATTTAGCCTGCACACAAGAGATGGATTAGTATAAAATACTTGAGGCTGATTCATATAAATATCTTCATTTATATCTCCATTTAGGAAAGCACACTTCACATCCATGTGATGTACGTCCCACTGCTTCGAAGTTGCAATGGCTAAGGCTAGCCTGATGGAGTCCATCTTTGCCATTGGTGCAAAGGTCTCATTGTAGTCTATGCCATGTACCTGTGAGTATCCCTTGGCTACCAATATAGCCTTGTATTTAAAAGGTGAACCATCAATAGAAAATTTGGTTTTATAAACCTACTTACATTGGACTAGCTTCCTCCCTGGGGGAAGATCAACCAGCTCCCAAGTGGTGTTCTTCTGGAGTGAGATGAACTCTTTTTTCATGTATGTTTTCCATATTGGATCATTTTCTACATATTCATATGTTTTTGGGTCTGATTCAACCATCATATAGAATTTCTCTGCAAACATAGGATCTTTCATGCACAGAGCACTCTCAAACTGAGATCTAGTCCTCCTATCATCATTAGGATTTCCAGCTAGTTCTCCAGCTGCATGAATGGTATTTGCTGCCAATTTTGGATTTGTAGGAATATTAGGATATGCAATTAAATAATCATTATCAGACATATCAGAATCATCAAGTTCAACTGTCTCTTCACTTACATTCAATGGTTCTGGTGGTGAAGAGGATTCTCCAACTTCCACTGCTGCTAAAGGCTCTTCTTGGAATTAAACACTCCTTTCAATGAAGGATTTGTTTGTGCTCAAATTGATCATATTTACCATTTTGAATCTTTAGAGTACCCAACAAATAGACACTCTTGGCTTTGGGGCTGCAAAGCCTTCCTCTTTTCTGTTGGAATTCTAGCCCAAGCCCTTGAGCCAAAAAATCCTGAAATGGGTCACATCTAGTTTGTGCCCACTCCATTCTTCAAAATGAGTCATACCATCAAGATATTTATGAGGCACCCTATTATGAATATAGGCTGCATATTTTATAGCTTCATCCCAAAACTTTGGTGGCAAAGTCTTAGCTTCCATCATGCATGTTGCCATCTCTTTCAGTGATCTGTTATTCCTCTCAGCGACACCATTTTGCTGTGGTGTGTAAGGGATAGAATGCTGCATCTGAATACCTACATCTACACAATATTGAATGAACTTAGACTTGACATACTCACCACCATTGTCAGATCGGATGACCTTGAGTTTCCTCCTAGACTGGTTTTCAACCAAAGCCTTAAAGACTTTGAAGAGGCCATTAACTTCAGACTTGTGTTTCAGGAAGTAAACCCAGCAATACTTGGAAAATTCATATATGAATGTCAATGCATATTTGGACTGACACATTGACATATGAGGAAATGGGCCAACAACATCACTGTGGATCAACTCAAGAGGTGCAGAGGTTCTCTCATGACTAGCTTTCTCAAATTTATGCTCTGGGTCTTTTCCTAAGATGCAACCTTGACAGACTCCTTTGGAAAGTTTAATCTTTGGTAGCCTTATGACCATTTATTTTTCACTAATATCAGCAAGATACTTGTAATTAAGGTGGCCAAATATTTCATGCCAAATCTTGCTTTCCTCATTAGCATGAATCAGAAGAGCAGAGGGGTTTGAGTAGGGTAGGAAGTGTGAGAACATGCATACATTCGAAGTGTGATTTGCAACTCCTTTTGCAATGAATTTACCACTTGAGATATTTGTGATCTCAACTTCATCAAGGGAGAATATGACCTTCTTTGGAGACCCTGAGTGGGTCATCTGATACACTGATAAGAGGTTATAGGCAAGACCTGGAACATACAATACATTGCTGAACTTACCATGGTCAAGATCAATCCTCCCTTTGCCCAAACTTTTAGTGAGAGAGTCATCTCCCAATACAATTGGTGGACCTTTCGACATGTCAAGTGAGGTGAATGCCTCCTTGGTCAAAACCATATGTCTTGAAGCTCCAGAATCAATGATGAAACTAGGTGAGCTTGATGTGCCAGCAACCAATGCATGAACTCTCTCTCTGTCTTCTGAATTTTATCCTCCTTCCCTCTTCTTTGAGCTATTAGGAAGGGAGATTCCATTCTTCTCCAGGAGTTGGGTCAGCATGTCAATTTGCTTCTTCATGCAGGAGCTTTCAGGATGATTTCCCTTACTGCAGTATGCGCACTTGCTCATTTATCCTTTGTTCTTCTTCTTCAGGAAGTTCTTCTTGGAACCTTGGGGATCCTCTGGAGACTTGTTCTTGTCTCTCTTTTGCTCAGGTGGCTTCTTAGCTTTCTTCTTTCCTTTTGAATCCACCCTCGAATCTCCAGAAACCAGATCTTAGTCTTTGGAAGGTTTGATGGTGCCCATCATCACCAATTTATCTTGTTCTTATGTGAGAGATTCCATGAAATTTGCAAGGCTAGGCATTTTCCAGGTTCGAGCTGTCATCTTTGTGGCATAGAAGGTCGAGACAAACACTGAATAGTCAGGGCCAAGCTTTGAGAGTATGGCCAAAACTAGTTTCTCATCCTTCTTTTTGATCCCACACTATTTTAGTTGCAAAACAAGGGCTTTGAACTTGGAAAAATAGAGTTGCAAGGATTCAAAGCTATTGGGATCCAGGGAGATCAATTCATTTTCAATTTGATGTCCCCTCATCTCATCTGTCTTACCAAAAATCTCAACAAGCTTCTCCCATACTTCATTTGTTGATGTTAATCCATTAAGATGGAAAAGGAGGTCTCTGTATATGCTCAGACATAGGAGACCATAGGCCTCATCCCTCTTGTTGTGCCATTTAATTTTCTTTGCAGCTGCATTGGGCTCTACTTCTGTTGCCACAGTCACTCTGTACAGGCCTTTCTCTCTCAATAGTATCTCCATCTCTTCATTCCATTCAAATAATTTAAATGGAGTCAAGATGATCTTCTGAGATTGATCCATAGCTCAGAAATTGTCCCTTCAGTCAGCAGAATGCTCCCAGTCAATGATGTCAAACCTGCAATAACAAATTGGAAGTAGAGAAATTGATATACAAAGGCTCTGATACCATGTTGAAATTGAACCCAGGTGTTAGAACAATTACACTCACAATAATTGCCAATTACACATGCAAATTACACCCAAAGGAGACCGAATATGGAGCTAAACACTAATCTGTATTGAATAAGTGTACGATCGCCAACCCTGTGAAGTCATAGGCTACCACAATAAATAATTACATGAGAGATTCGAATGCATAAGGATGCCATTCTAATTTGGTCAAAAGCAGGCTTAGTAAATCTAAGCAAATCCCCCATAGGTGCATAAAGCAGTTTCCAAATCTGTCTAGGAGCTCCCAAATTGGAAAAATAAATTAGGAGAGCTAATAGATGATGGAAGGACAACTTATACATGCTTTTTTAAGGAGAAAAGAGTGGAGGATGATGAGGACAAAAAACAAGTTAACTTCACGTAGTCAAACTTTCCCAATTGCCTTAAAACTCAGAAAAAGTAGACATGCGCTAGGAAGTCCAGGAATAAAGTAGATTTGATTCCAAGTGGTTTCCCAAGCACTCCATGAATCAAATTTAGCAAGTTTGACCACTTTCGATGCGTGGAGGACAACTTGCATAAGGTGGAATATGGAAACTAGGCAAATAAGACAAAAATTGGATTAATTAATGTCTAAGGTGATTAACTATGTTAGAATAATCAACCCATAGTTAGCTACCTTAGACATTAATTAAATTATTTTTGTCTTATTTTTCCTAGTTCATGTGTCCCACCTTATGCAAGTTGTCAATTACCTATCCATAGTGGTCCAACTTGCCTAATTTGACCCATGTAGCACTTGGGAAACCTCAAGGAATCAACTCTGCTTTATTCCTGGTCTCCTAGGTGCCCTTCTGCTTTTTCTGCTTTATTGCCTGCTTTTTCAGTGCTTTAAGGCAATAGGGAAAGTTTGACTAGGTGAGGTGAACTAGTTTTTGTCCTCTTCATCCTTCACTCTTTTCTCCTTGTAAAAGCATGTATGAGTTTTCATTCCATCACTCTTTAGCTTGCCTAAGCACTTTTTCCAATTCGTGAGCTCCATGACTAATTTGGGATCATCTTTTTGGCACCTATGGGGGATTTGCTTATTTTTAGTAAGCCTGCTTTATGCTAGATTCGAATTGCTCCTCATGCATTTGAATACCTTATGTAATTATTTAATGAAGCAACCTATTATATTATAGGGTTGGCTATTGTACACTTATTCAATACAGTTTAGTGTTCAGCTCATTATTCAGTCTCTTTTGTGAGTGATTTTGCATGTTCAATTGATAATTGTTGTGAGTAAAATTAATCTATCAATGGGTTCAATTTCCACATGGTATCAGATCCATTGTAGAGCGATTTCTCTCCTTCAAAATTGTTTGGCAGGTTTGACATCAGTGACTGGGAGCCTTCTACTGACAGCCGGGACAATTTCTAAGCTATGGATCAATCTCAGAAGATCATCTTGACTCTCTTCAATTTATTTGAATGGAAAGTAGAGATGGAGATACTATTGAGAGAGAAAGTCCTCTACAGGGTGACTATGGCAACAAAATCAGAGCTCAATGCAGCTGCAGAGAAGATTAAATGGCACAACAGGAGGGATGAGGCCTATGGTCTCTTGTGTCTGAGTATTTCCAGAGACCTCCTTTTCCATCTTGATGGATTGAAATCACCGAATGAAGTATGGGAGAAGCTTACTGATATTTTTGGAAAGACAGATGAGATGAGGGGACATCAAATCGAAAATGAACTGATCTCCCTGAGTACCAATAGCTTTGAATCTCTGCAACTCTATTTCTCCAAGTTCAAAGCACTTGTTTTGCAGCTGAAATAGTGTGGGATCGAAAAGAAGGATGATCAGATGGTATTGGCCATTCTCTCAAAGCTTGGCCCTAACTATTCAGTGTTTGTTTTGACCTTCTATGCCACAAAACTGACAGCTCGAACCTGGAAGATGCCTAGCGTTGCAGATTTCATGGAATCTCTCACACAAGAACAAGACAAGCTGGTGATGATGGGCACCATCAAACCATTGAAAGATCAAGATCTGGTTGCTGGAGATTCGAGGGTGGATTCAAAAAGAAAAAAGAAAGCTAAAAATCCACCTGAGCAAAAGAGAGACAAGAACAAGTCTCCAAAGGAGCCACAAGGTTCCAAGAAGAATAACCAGAAGAAGAAAAACAAAGGATAAATGAGCAAGTGCGCATACTGCAATAAGGGCAATCACACTGAAAGCTCTTGTATGAAGAAGCAAATAGATATGCTGGCCCAAATCCTGGAGAAGAATGGCATCTCCCTTCCAGACAGCTCAAAGAAGAGAGAAGGAGGATCAAGTTCAGATGACAGAGAGAGAGTTCATGCATTGGTTGCTGGCACATCAAGCTCACCCAGTTTTATCATTGATTCTAGAGCTTCAAGACACATGGTTTTGACCAAGGAGGCCTTCTCCTCACTTGACATGTCGAAGGGACCACCTATAGTACTAGGAGATGACTCTCTCACTGAAAGTTTGGGAAAAGGGAGGATTGATCTTGATCATGGTCAGTTCAGCAATGTGTTGTATGTGCCTGGTCTTGCCTCCAACCTCTTATCAGTGTACCAGATGACTCACACTGGGTCTGCAAAGAAGGTCATATTCTCCCTTAATGAATTTGAGATCAGAGAGATCTCAAGTGGTAAAGTCATTGCAAAAGGAGTTGCGAATCATGCTCAGAAGGTATACATGTTCTCACACTTCCTACCCTACTCAAACCCCTCTGCTCTTCTGATTCATGCTAATGAAGCAAGAAAGCTTTGGCATGAGAGATTTGGCCACCTAAATTACAAGTATCTTTCTGATCTTAATGAAAAAGAGATGGTCATAGGGTTGCACAAGATAAAATTTTCCAAAGGAGCCTTCCAAGGTTGTATCATAGGAAAACACCCAGAGCATAAATTTGAGAGAGCTAGTCATGAGAGAACCTCTGCACCCCTCGAGCTGATCCACAGTGATGTTTCTAGCCCATTCCCTCATATTTCCATGAGTCAGGCCAAATATGCATTGAATTTCATAGATGACTTTTCCAGGTATTGCTGGGTTTACTTCCTGAAACACAAGTCTGAAGTTTTTGGCCTCTTCAAAGTCTTTAAGGCTTTGGTTGAAAACCAGTCTAAGAGGAAAATCAAGGTCCTCAGATCTGAAAATGGTGGTGAGTATGTCAAGTCTGAGTTTATTAATTATTGTGTAGATGTAGGTATTAAGATGCAGCATTCTATCCCTTACACACCACAGCAAAATGGTGTTGTTGAGAGGAAGAACAGATCACTGAAGGAGATGGCAACATGCATGATGGAGGCCAAAACTTTGCCACCAAAGTACTGGGCTGAAGCTATCAACTGTGCAGCCTATATCCAGAATAGGGTGACTCATAAATATCTTGAAGTTATGACTCCTTTCGAATCATGGAGTGGGCACAAGCCAGATGTGACCCATTTCAGGATTTTTGGCTCAAGGGCTTGGGCTAGAATTCCAACAAAAAAGAGAAAGGATTTGCAGCCCCAAATCCAAGAGTGTCTATTTGTTGGATACTATGAAGATTCAAAAGGGTACAAACTGATAAATTTGATCACAAATAAAGCCTTCATCGAAAGGTGTGTTCAGTTTCAAGAAGAACCCCTTGCAGCAGTGGAAGTTGGAGAAGCCTCTTCACCACCTGAACCTCTGAAAGTAAGTGAAGAGTTTGTTGAAAATGCTGATTCTGATTTGTCTAATGGATATGATTTTATTGAAAACCCTAACAACCCTACAAGGACAAAATGGGAAGCCAAGACACTACATGCAGCAGGAGAGCTAGCTGGGGATCCCAATGACCCAAGGAGGACTAGATCTCAATTTGAGAGTGGTCTGTGCATGAATAATCCTATGTTTGCTGAGAAATGATAATTGTTGGTGGAATATAATCCTCAAACATATGAAGAAGCAGAAGGAGATCCAAGATGGAAATCTCCCATGAAGGAAGAGTTCAGCTCGCTCCAGAAGAGCAACACATGGGAGCTAGTGGATCTTCCCCCAGGGAGGAAGTTAGTTCAGTGTAAGTGGGTTTACAAGACCAAATTTGATGCTGATGGTTCACCAATGAAGTACAAGGCCATATTTTTAGCCAAGGGCTACTCACAGGTTCATGGGATAGATTACAATGAGACCTTTTCCCCAGTGGCAAAGATGGATTCCATCAGGCTAGCCCTAGCCATTGCAGCCTCAAAGCAATGGGAGGTACATCACATGGATGTAAAATGTTCCTTCCTAAATGGATATCTCACTGAAGAGATATATATGCAGCAGCCTCAAGGTTTTTCTACTAACCCTTCTCTTGTGTGCAGGTTGAGAAAGTCATTGTATGGGCTAAAGCAAGCCCCCAGGGCTTGGTATGCCAAGATCGATAGCTTCTTGCTATCACTAAATTTTGTTCAGTGAAAATCAGATCCAAATGTCTATTTGAAGTTAATTAATGGTTCATTAATGATCATTGTGTTATATGTTGTTGACCTCCTCATTACAGGAAGCTCAAAGGATGAGATTGCTTCCTTAAAGGGTGCAATGAACCAAGCCTTCTCCATGACAGATTTGGGGCTCTTAAGCCAATTTTTGGGGCTTGAGATTGCTCAAACCAAAGCTGGAATCAAGATGCACCAGTCCAAGTATGCCTTGGATTTGCTGAACAAATTCAAAATGAAGGACTGCAAACCAAGCAAGACTCCTTTCCTTTCAGGAGTGAAGCTGGAAGAAGCTGATTCTTCACCTATGGTAAACAATACACTGTATAGGCAATTGATTGGATGTTTGTTGTATCTTACACATAATATACCTGATATTTCTTATGCAGTAAGTGTGGCTTCTAGATACATGGATCAGCCTCATGAGATCCATTGGAAAGCAGCCAAAAGGATCCTTAACTTTGTTCAGGGAACAAGGACACATGGGATCTTCTATAAAGCAAAATCTGATCT
Organism: Pseudotsuga menziesii; assembly: GCA_001517045.1. Taxonomy (NCBI): domain Eukaryota; kingdom Viridiplantae; phylum Streptophyta; class Pinopsida; order Pinales; family Pinaceae; genus Pseudotsuga; species Pseudotsuga menziesii. The sequence continues at coordinate 15,660 of LPNX010027296.1, forward strand.
TGATTTGATTGGATTTACTGATAGTGATTGGGCAGGTGATAGCACAGACATAAATTCCACATCAGGATATGTGTTCATTATTGCGAAAGGTCCAATCAGCTGGTCAAGCAAGAAACAAAGTGCCATTGCACTCTCATCTATAGAAGCAGAGTACAGAGGAGTTGTTAATGCAGCAACTCAACGTTTATGGTTGCAGGGTTTACTTGGAGAGTGTGGTTTCAAATCAGAGTACTCAAATACCATCTACTATGATAACCAGAGTACCATTCGAATCTACAAAGATCCAGTTCAGAAGCTGAGAACCAAACACATTGAGATCCATATGCACTACATCAGAGAGCTTGTGCATGATGGTACCATTCACATACTCTTCTGTTCATCTTCAAAACAAGTAGCTGATATCTTCACCAAAGAATTTTGTGAGAAGACCTTCAGAAATCTCAAATCACTGCTGGGGATTGCTGATCATGCTGTGAGCATGAGTGAAGACAAGATTTCCAAATTTTGTTTTACAGTCCATGTTTAAGGGAGGATTTTCCCATGTGGTTTTTGCCTCTTTCCTTGGTTGTATGGACATGCAGTATGTAAAGGGTGACTAAGCCTTGTTGCTAGGCCCTATATTTTTATGATATATTACTCATAAGTCAAGCTTAAGGGGGGGTTTTAGAATAATCAACCCATAGTTAGCTACCTTAGACATTAATTAAATTATTTTTGTCTTATTTTTCCTAGTTCATGTGTCCCACCTTATGCAAGTTGTCAATTACCTATCCATAGTGGTCCAACTTGACTAATTTGACCCATGTAGTGCTTGGGAAACCTCAAGGAATCAATTCTGCTTTATTCTTGGTCTCCTAGGCGCCCTTTTGCTTTTTCTTCTTTATTGCCTGCTTTTTCAGTGCTTTAAGGCAATAGGGAAAGTTTGACTAGGTGAGGTGAACTAGTTTTTTGTACTCTTCATCCTCCACTCTTTTCTCCTTGTAAAAGCATGTATGAGTTGTCATTCCATCATTCTTTAGCTTTCCTAAGCACTTTTTTCCAATTCGTGAGCTCCATGACTGATTTGGGATCAGCTTTTTTACACCTATGGGGGATTTGCTTATTTTTAGTAAGCCTGCTTTATGCTAGATTCGAATTGCTCCTCATGCATTCGAATCCCTTATGTAATTATTTAATGAAGCAACCTATTATGTTACAGGGTTGGATATTGTACACTTATTCAATACAGTTTAGTGTTTAGCTCATTATTCAGTCTCTTTTGTGAGTGATTTTGCATGTTCAATTGATAATTGTTGTGAGTAAAATTAATTTATCACTGGGTTCAATTTCCACAAACTATGGGTTGATTATTCTAACATATTTAGACATTTAGGAGTTATTTAAGATCAACTTGTGTAATATATTCGTTAGGTAAAAGTGTGTTTCTTTAGTATGCATTAGTATGCATTTGTAAATATTCTAATCCGACGGTCACGATATGTTCTAGACATAGAGTGATCCGACGGTTCAAATTCTCTTAGATCATACATACCATTGATCCATGGCTTAACACCCGATTGGTTTATGATCTCTATTTAAATAGCATAGAGGGTCCTTGGCTAGTTGATCGATTATGAGAAGCTCATGTAACTTTCTTTCTTTTGCATAATAAATTGCTTCAAGTAGCTATTTGGCTGGGGCCGTGGATTGTTTCTATCTCGAGGGTTTTAAACACATGACAAACATCAGTGTGTTGATCTGTAATCTATCTGTGTGAACCAGTTGCTAAAGGTTTTTGGTCTTTTGGGAGTACCCTGTGTACCTGAACAGTTTGTGTTGATAAACCCCGATTTTATCCATGCCCACAAACGATCTCCTGGGTGAATGATAATTTAGATATGTACTATCAAACTCTTTTTTATCCTTGCCCAATTGATGAAAACGCTGTCAATATGGTGGGATCCATCTCTACTTTATGAAATATTTGTTTTGGATGCCATTTCTATATGAAACTTCTGCATAAATAGATTGGGAGCTTGAATATTGTTTTCATAATGGGGGCTTCACTTATTGACCAAAATCCTATCACGTTAGTTCATATTGTGGGTTTTAAAATTATCAAAAATTCAACCAATATATTGCAGGTATTGGGGGGATGAGGGGTTTAAGGTGGGGGTGGGTAGGGTGGTTTATAAGGATTGAGGTATAAAAAGGTGTGGGGAGGAAGTTTTAAGTATTGGGAGGGGGTTTCAACAAAAATACTTTGGGGCAATATCTCTAGAAATTAAGGGTATTCTTTAATATCCCATGATTGCACGTGCTATGTGAGAGGTTCACTAAGTGAAGTCCCCGTGGTTTTCGTTTTCATTAAGTCACGATTTGCAGAAAGGAATAAAATGATTTATTATTTCTTGTGAACTTGACTTCGATGGAGGACTTTGGCTTACGCTTGGATGAGGCAGGCGTTGAATGTTATTTCTTTTGGGGTTAGCTTTTTCTTAAAGACTGTTCTTTATTTTTCTATGCCATGGTTTGCAGAAAGGAATAAAATGATTTATTATTTCTTGTGAACTTGACTTCGATAGAGGACTTTTGCTTGCGCCTGGATTAGGCAGGCGTTGAATGTTATTTCTTTTGGGGTTAGCTTTTGCTTAAAAGACTATTCTTTATTTTTCTATGCCATGGTTTGTAGAAAGGAATAAAATGATTTATTATTTCATGTGAACTTGACTTCGATGGAGGACTTTGACTTGCGCCTGGATGGTGCAGGTGTTGAATGCTATTTCTTTGACAAATATTTGTCTATGCCACGAATTTTTATTATTCGACTTGTTTGAAGATTGATTCGGTTTGTTTGAAGATTTATTTAATCTCTGTCTATGCCATGAATCTTTACTATTCGACTTGTTTGAAGAATGATTTTATAAAAAAAAAAACCCTGTCTAAGCCACGATTACAGAGAGGAAGGTGATCTGGGTTTATTTTTGTTGAAGATCGATTTTATTATAAAGCTATGTCTATACCACGACTCAGATTTGGTGGTCAATGATAGCCGGTGTTTATGTTTTGTCTTAAAATGAGTTTTATATGTACCACCACTCAGATCTGTTGGTCAGCGATATCCTATGTTTATGCTTCATCTCAAAATTAGTTTTTCATTTAGTGCCACGATGCAGATTTGGCTATCAATGATAGCTTGCATTCTTATTTTGTCTGAACTCTGTTTATAGTGGCCACAATTTCATTGATCTGGGGTTTTTAGTTTTGAAGACTGAGCTTTATTAAAACCTGTGTTATATGCCACACTTTTATTCTAGGGACCGCATGCTAGCTGGTTCCATTCTCTGTCAAAACACTGGTTATTATTTCGATTTGGTGATGGTGATTCCATGATCTGTGCTTTGAATGCTTTGTTTTCTACAAAATCGATCTGGAATGTGAATGATATTTCCTTATAAAAATCTCTGCAAATCGTCTGGAGATTGAATGCTTGGAATGTTTTATTATTTCTTCATAAAATCTCTACAAATCGTTCTGGAGATTGAACGCATTTAATGCTTTGTTATCCTGCTAGAATCGATCTAAGTTTGAATGTTATTTTTATAAAATATCTGTAATTGATCCGGAGTTGAATGTTATTCCTTATAAAATCTCTATTTTTTTAGGACCATAATTTCATAAGAAAACAATCTTTGGTTAAGCGATGGCTGAATAATTCTTTTATTAAGGACTGTAAATCCTTTCTGTATTAATGGATATTGAAGTTGTTTTAAAAGTATATATATTGTAGAGTTTGGAATTCTTTCAGATTGAGAAGGAATTGCGGTTAAAATCAACACAGTGTTATAGAGCCTAAGTGGTCCTTTTTCTTTCATATACCAACTCATGGTGGTTGGTCATGAGCTCATTCTCGGATAAGCTAGTATCGTTTGTATGCTAACTGATTGGGTAGAGACGAACCGTGAACATCCCTTTTAGGGATTGGGAAATGCAAATTTCCACTGCACTCGCCTTGTTTCGAGGCTGAATCGAATTGTAACAGATAAACCGCATCATTGTACCCCCTTTACGGAGGAATTAATAAAATGACTAACAAAGCTTGGTGGGCGTAGCCTCATGGACGAGGTGAAGGACGTGAATATGGTTGTTTTGTCTTTTGTATTCTTTTTATGTTGTGAATGATCTTTTTCTTTACATAACGATGTTAGTATAAATTTTTACTGGTGGAAAGGTTACTAAATGTATTTGCAGACATTGAATTCAGAAGCACATTATACGGATGGTTTTAAAGCTTTAATAAAAAGAAAGATCTTTTTTTTTTGACCCATTTTATTCTAATTCTGTAACAAGGTAGTGTGGGGACGTTACAACCATTTTCAAATTAATAATAACCAAACTATACACTTAATACATAAAATACCTTTATCCAGATCACATCTCATAATAGAGTTTTCAACGAAATAATTTAACCCTAAATATAAATCACCAAAACTCATTAACATATATCGTATAAGCAAAAAGGTCACGGGATTGATCCTGTGGGAATTTATGCCAACCCAAATTATTTACATATATCCTTTATGACCAGCGTGGCCCATGATCAAATCTTGTGAAGCTCACAACTTCAAAACCCATATTACAATTAAAAATAACCACATTGAATCCTGTAGGATTCGCTAGCAGCTCTACCAAACGCTGTAGCAATTCATTAATCTCCTACAAAGTCTACACTATAAAATCAAATTCCATAAGAGTTCAACACGGAATGAAATAGTTTCCCTGTCAATGTTTCCCATATCAATTACCAAATCAATATACAAGATTTAAAACATTATAAATCCATACAGTAATAAAACCCCAATTTATTTTACACTCCATAACCATTTCATGGCTCATGACCAGTTATTGAAAATTGATAAACCCTTAATATAAATCAAGTTAAACTCTTGTCAACGCTAAGCCATAGCATTGACATGCCATTCATAGGGTAAACCCCACAGTCATGCCCATTTCCAATTAAATACAGGGGTAAGGATTTAAATGCTACGAATAACCATAAAACCACACTCCATTCAAATATTACAAAATCGCTACTCTAAATGGCAGGAATGCTATTTCCATCAATGGCATGGTTCTAAAAGCCAAGTAACGCTGCTAATATATCCACATTTAGAAATTTAACTAAAAATTAAAGTTTACATAGAGTAAAACTATCACAGAGCTAAAGAATCATAACCACGATGCATTCATGATAACAAATGCATTACCATTTAACCAATACAATATATATATGAAAATACACAGTCGTAATTCCAAGAAATTGCACCATTGCAAGCAATGTTGTTGTCACCATTTACCATACCCATTAATTTACACAAAACACAGAATCTATATTATTCGCCATGGCCAACGATATCGACAGAGCATTCTTTTATAGAATTGAAATACAAATAGTCTTGGCCTGAAGGCGCCAACCCAACCAAATACCACAAATGATAAACACATCTCTGGATGATTTACAAGAAATTACAGACATACCATTTCGAGTCACAACCATTAAAACCATCAACCAAACATTCATCCAACGAAGAGCTTTACACTCTGTCACAACACCCACACACAGGAGGAAACAATTTTTAACTTGTTACAACAGGGCTTACCTAGAAAAGGTAACACATTGGCCAACTGGGAGACCCACGACCCAAGTTGTAGGAACCCCGCAACCTGCAACAAACTAGAATGATCCTGTAGAAGGATGTTGAATATCCAAACTGAAACAACAAAAAAAATGATGCAAATATAGACTGGAATACATACCTTCAAGCGCAACCAACCTCCAAATTTCATGCCATAGTGCAGAATAGAGAGCCGAATAGATATCACACAAAGAAATTGAAAATGACCCATACCTTCACGCTAGACCAAGCTTAGGAATTCAGAACCCCATTTCCCAAGACGCATTAACTCCACCACCCTGTCCTCCACTGCATGAGATCAAAACACAAAGTCTATAGTTCATGCCACACCAAAATGCAGTGCAACCAATTTCCACCATGCATTCCTTAAACCGCAACAATGGTATCGTAGACTTAGAACTAAGCCATAGTTCATGGAATATGTAATATGCCATGAATGGCTTACAATTTTCCTTCAACATTTATACCAAGACCTTAATAAACATAGGGCTACGTTAAAATATGTTAAGCCTTATACAGTGCCAATTACACTAGGTAAATGTTAAGTGCAGGATCAAACTAAATCAAGGTCATAAGAACATAAACAATAATGATAACCAGCGAAAATGTAGGCATAATGAAACCCATCCTTACGTTAACAAACAACGCTACAACTGTAATAATAATCACTAAGATAGGACTGCAAGTCTATTCATCATTAAAGATGTGTGATAGTGAAGCATAGACAGTATGTCTTTGTTCTCTATTATAGTCAGTTTTCTGTCATCAAGTGCATCTACAAAAAACAAAGAAATAAATGCATTAGTTCAATAAGAACTAAGTAAGCCCTATAGTGACAAGTAAAATTAGTTACCTTTCATGTGTTTTTACAAAGGAAACAAGTCTCGCCACTCCACCCCTTGATAATACAAGTTAAGTCAGAAATATTCATAAAAAATAATCAAACCTTAACATGAATAAGTTAGTAAATACCGATACACGCATACATGTAAATACATGATAGGAAGCATTCAATAAATAGCATAAAAATCTAACTCAAATTCAATGTAACATAATGACAATATAGAAATACACTAAGAGCCACATTGGGGAAAACATCCAGAAAGAAGTAAGAACAACTTACGACAATTCAGTTCAGTAAACAAAGTATGACACATTCCACATAAGTTAAGATAGTGTCCAGTTCAGGTAGTAATTGACTAGCCTAATAAAAAAATATATTTTCAAAATTTGGGGACATTACAAGTGGTATCAGAGCCCAGTTTCAACACTAAGAGACCAAATGGGTGTACCCGACATTCGTTGCAAGGAAAATAAAGTATGTTTTTAAATTTTGTTAACTAACATAATTTTTTCTTGTTATTAAAAAATTGAAATTGTAGGATTTTAAAAGAACAGTTCAGAACATGAACACTGAAGAAGACAACAACTGGAAAGGAAAGTTGAATACCCCTACCTAGGAAGCAGAACTGATGGTGGAGCTGAATTTTGATATAATGAAAACCATAAAAAGTCTCCAAGAAGACTTGTAGAGTTTTAGAGATGATGAGTCTGAATGAAATAAAGGAACAACAAGCAATTAATGAAGCATTGTTGTGAAACATGATGGGAGGAATCCCGCAGGGAAAACCCACTCATTCCACAAACAGGTTCAAGAAATAATTTTATCATAAATGGGCCAGAAACCTGAGAGAAGAAGGAAAAGAATAACATACCCATGAACCTCTAGAAGGAGATTATCATAGTCCTTCTAGTGATGACTCTCTTTCTCCATGCAGAAAGAAACCCAGAAATGATGACAATCTCTAGGGAGAGTTCCGAAAAATAAAATCCCCAACATATGAAGGAGATATGAACACGGGGGAGAAAGCCGAAGAATGGAATTCGGGTATGAGAAAATATTTCTGAGTTCATAACTACTCTAGTGAAATGAAATCCCATCTAGCCATCTATAACTTAAATGGAAAAGAAGCTAAGATGGTGGAGAGACTTGAAGCATACCAAGAAAGATGAGTTAAGATAAATATGGTGGATTAAGTTTCGCAATATTTTTCAAGAGAAATACACGCTGGAAAGGTTCTTCGATAGAAAGGTGAAAATATTTCTTGAGTTACGTATGAGATCTGTTAGAATAATCAACCCATAGCATTTAATCACTTAGACATTATTTCATTTATTTTGTCTTATTTGCCTAGTCCATGAGTCCTACCATGTGCAATTTGATAATTGCCTATCCATAGAGGTCAAACTTGCCATTATTGACTCATGGAGCACTTGGGAAAGCCTTGGGAATCAAATCTGCTTTATTCCTAGCCTCCTAGGTGCCCTTCTGCTTTTTCTGCTTTATTGCCTGCTTTTTCAGTGTTTTAAGGCACATAGGAAAGCAAGACTAGGTGAGGTGAATCAGCTTTGTTTCCTATTCCTCCTCCACTCTTTCCTCCATACAAAAGCATGTATGAGCTTCCATTTGACCACTCTTTAGCTTTCCCATGCGCCCTTGCTAATTCGTGGGGTCCTTGATAGATTTGGGATCAGCTTTTTAC
>LPNX010027321.1:0-13660 GCA_001517045.1 Pseudotsuga menziesii
CCTCTTGTAGGGATTAAAGAAATTCTTTCCTCTTGTGACCAGGTCTATAGCCTAAAGAACCATGCTTGATGCTTAGAACATCCAATTATGATATAACAACGGCTTTGCTCATAAGCTGTAACACCTATTCCTCTAGGACTCATGTCTCATGCACAATGTCCTAAAAACCAATGAAGACCTTAAATTGAGGGAAATTGAATTGAACCTATGATTGCTACTTGGGAATAACTCAAATGATTCTAGTGAGCATTCTTAGGAGTAGGATCCAAGGACTCTAGAGTGAGAATTCTTAGGAGTAGGAACCAGGGACTTATGCATTAATAGTTCATAGTAAGGATCATGGTTCATGAAAGGGCACCCATAACATTGATATTATTATTTCTATAAGGCATTAACTAGCCTTACCATTAAGAGGTCATATGTGTACTTGTTTAAAAAAAATTGATGATTATTTGATGCTTACCACCTTCATGTAGGGCCAAAGGCAACTATTTCCTCCGATGATCATGTCTACAACATAAAGAACCACACCTATTGCTCAATACGTCTAATAAGGATATAACTCCGAGTTTTACATCGTCTATACAAAGGGTAGGCCTTGTGGTCTAGGCCATGCTTTATGACCAAATACTAGAGACAAAGGCCCTAAGACCCGTTCCTCTATGAATCATGTATCATGTATCATGCACATGCTTTTAAAAACCAATTTCAAATAAATTTTTATAAAAAATGTATTATTTGTCTTGGGCCTACAGTTGATTAATTGTCTTTATGGTTCATATAGGTTTGTTTAGTTGGTGTTTTATTGATTTTTTTCAATCCTCCATGAAATCACGGAGGATTGAAAAAAATCGGGCAGCATTTCGGCTTGCCCGAGACACATTTCAAAAATAAATCGGTAGCATAAACCCTACCGGTTGACATAATTTATATATATATATATAACAAATTAACAAAAAAATTCAATTTAACTACAAATTTTTAAAAATCCGACAGCATTTTTGCTTGCCGGTACACATTTTAAACATGCAAATTATAAAAATATAAATTTACTAAATTTGAAAACAAAACTATAAAAACATACATTTACTAAATTTCAAAACAAAATTATTAAAATATACATTTACAAAATTTTATAAATTTATAAAAAAAAAAATTAAATTCCATTTAAATTGAGAAAAACAATTTAAATGGTTCCCTCTTGGCTCCGACATTTTGAGGAGGTGGGGTTTCTTTTGGTAGATTGTCGCTGTCCCTCGGTCGAGTGATTGAAAATGACGTTTGGGGCCCGCGCGGCCCCTATTTATAATTTTTTTTGAAAAGGTACCTCGATCAAGGTATATACCTCGACTGAGGTCAATACCTCGGTCGAGGTATTTACTAACCCTCGGTCGAGGTTTTAATACCTCGACCGAGGGTTAAGAAATACCTCGACCGAGGGCTGAAAAGAACCTCGGTCGAGGGCTTCAAAAAACCTCGGTCGAGGGCTTAACAAGCCCTCGACCGAGGTACGTTTTTTTGATTTTGGCAAAATGCGCTTGCCAAAAAGTGTTACCCAGGTCCATGGATTCACCCAGAGTTAGTAACCCTTTAGTTATTTGAATATTGAATCTGTAATTGATGAAAATAATCCTAACCTGTGTTGTTCCCCATGTGGAATAGACCAGACCATACTCTAGCATAGGCAGCGTGTTTAAAATAGATGAAGATATGATAGGAATCTAAAATGAGTAGATGTATTCTGCATTTCACTATATCATCTTAACTTATTTTTGTATGAAGACTATTATCAGCAAAGAACAATAACATGTTCTTATAGGTTCTTGTTAACCAGATTATGTAGGTCAGTACATTAGAAAAAAAAAGAAATAGAAATAACTCAACACAGGTAGAAGGATCTTCTTTATAAATACTCTAATAGGAAATAGATTATTCTATACACATTATCTTATTCTTTTTATCGAATTTAAATTATGCAGGATAGTAATCTGCGCCATGTCACATGTTTATTTTGCTTGTATCATACTTATTAACCCGTTTCTTATGCAGTAGAAGAAATAAAGCTAAACTACTTGTTTGCTTTTAATTCAAACAAAGGTATCAGATACCGTATCTAGCTTACTAGAATTCATAATAGTTTAAAAACTAACAGATACTACTAACTCAGGATAGTGATATGAAAAATAATTATGGTATTAAGATAGAAAATATAAATACTTAGTTGAATTAAATATATTGTTAACTAACTAAGAGAATTACTTAGTATAAATTGAAAGGGTTTTAGGAAAAGAATTATTCTTTTATTTAAAAAAAACAGACTCATTACTAAATTAATGTTTATGAGTAATCCTACTAAAACCCTAGATAATGTTTCAGAAAAACAATAAGAACTTAATAAATTAACGTTGCATATCTATGTAAGAACTATATTGCAAATACTAACAATTTTATCTTTCTACAAAAGAGAACTATAGGGTCGAACCCTAGTTTAATAATACCCTTGTTCTAATAAAAACAACCAAGTCATAATCTAGTGGTTGGATTTTATGTACAAGCTTAAGCAAATAAACTGTTATAGAATAGTCACAGTCTTATTTAAATAAGTGCATGCACAAATACAAGCTTAAGTATTTATATTATATACATATAATAGTATTACATAAATAATATCGTTTATAAATTAACAATTCTTTAAACAAAATGAAGGAATCTTAAAGTAAGAACCGGAGTACTGAAATGGTTTAAAATTCTATTAACAGTAATCTAATCTATTTATTAACAATACAGAAAATATATTTTTACAAGTTAAATAGGGTTAAAACCCTAGCTCGTAATTCTAAGCTGAAATTACTCAATTTTCTTTAAAATATACAAAACCATTACAGTAGTAATCCAAGATAAGCAGTAAACTTAGTTCTTTTTATATAACCATTAAAAGAACAATTTAAATTCATTTACACAGAGATAAAATACAAAAACATAATGGAGAACAAATTTAACTTACAGACAGACTGTCTTAAGTTATTTACATTATATCCATGAGCCCAAAGGCCGAATGTAAGTCAAACATTAACAAAGTACAAAAAAAACTTAGTTAAGAACCGAGTATTCACATTGTGCTTTGGAGTATGAACAATATAAACATAATATTAGAAAACTGTAAGTTCAACCCTATTATGAGAGGAGAGCTTTACAAGACATAGCTTAAAGCCAAAGTCACCTTGCGAACAACAAGGGTTTTAACCAAAACAAAAACTATAAAAACAAACGACAGCAACCAAATACTGAGTGCAATATGGCCGAGACCTTCTCCAACTACAAGAGTCTGTACGAACAGAGGAAACCCTATTTGAAATAGGAGCTTTCCGTGAATGCTTCATAGAGCCATTTATACAGCACGACGGTCAACCTTGGAGACAAGCCAACTTGGATAATAAAGAACCAAAGATATTTAAAAATCAGTAACCATTATGCAGAATAAAACCATAAATAGCAATAGCTCTTAATTTTATTTTACTCACCTTAACTGGAAGTGAAAATGATGGAGCCCCGGACAAATAGTAACACCATGACCAACGCAAAAAGAAGCCAAACCCTGATTCTCACCGAGGATGAAGACGACGAGATTATGGTGTTTTTCACAACTATTAGAAGAGGTGGGGGTGTGCCTGAGAAAAGGCTGCGAAGAAGTCAAATAGCGTGGATTCGGACTGTTACCAGCATACAAGCAGAGAAACTAAAGCCCTATGATGAAGGAGATTTGCAATCACACAATAACCTCAAGCTTTCACCAATGACAGACCATTACAGAGGAGTAGTAAAAAGGAGTTTCAAGCAGCCGTAAAGCCATATACAAGGAAGAAAGTAAACTCTGAGCGAAGTAAAGAAATCATAGACGAGGCGAGCATTAGAATCTAGCTCAAGGGAGTAAGCCACGATAAAAGCCGGCATTGGAGCCTCTGTAGCTATCTGCAACTCATAGCCTCCATGGGAGCTTGTAGAGCAGCCCACAGTGCCAATGCAAATGTCGGAGATCGAATGAGCTAAAGGTTAGGGTTGACAAATTTATATGCAACCAGTGCATGGCCAAGAAATATCCACATGGCCGCATCAATAAAATCATGTAGTGGGTCGACTTTCCATTGTCACCTGCATTTCATAACAATCATTTCATAACAATTGTCACCTGCATTTCATGAAATAACGTATGATCTCTATAGTTTTGCATGGGATTCACATATCATGTTAATAGTTTAAACATTTGGTACATAACTTGTCATTGGCATGGGTTTGCAACATTATTATAATGTTGACTCTCCACATAACCTAATCCTTTAGCCTCGTAACCCAAAAGAAATACATTATATAATTTATCAATAACCAACATTATGAAATATCGCTAGTAAAAGCTAGTGAGGATTTTACATAGTAGGTTATACTAATGAGTATCGTGGGGAGACATTACAAAATTAAATTAATGTTATCGTTAGTATATGCATAGTATATAAGTGAGTATTAACTCTTTTTGAATAATTACAAACCATTCAAGCTTATAGTAATATTATCATTGTGAAATAAGGTGTAATAACTAAGTTATTACCTATAGTATTTAGGATAAATTATGAAGTCATTGACTTATAAACAATTTAATGAATAGTGTAAGAATAGCTATCTTTTAGTTCTAGTTCTTTTCATGGTGGTGTAAATGATTACACAGCTTTCAACTTGAGTAATTTTCATAGTGTCGTTTGGGTAGGACCATAAGTATTATGCAATGTAACACTAACAAAACCCTTTATGTCGATAAACAAATAGTTATGCACATTTTTAAATCTTAGAAACTAGCCAAGTTTTGATAACAAACTATGTAATGGAAAAGTGAAAGGTAAAAACATTTCCCAATGAACTCTTTTACTTAATACAGATCCATGAGATCTCATCTTAGACGTTGTGCCAGTTTCTTATTACTTGGAGTATAGTTTTACATTCTTACCAAATTACTAAGGTTAACATAAGATGAAAATATTGGCTCGATAAGAAAACACACCAACCCTGGAAGTTGTTCTTAGATAGAACCTAATACAAGAAATGTAATATAGAATTGCTAGGGTATGCATTTTTGAAAATAAAGAATATCAAGCAGATAAATAAACTGTTCAGAACCAAAGGAAGTAGTACTGTCACTACATACTTTATAGGAAGAAATACAATCATTTGAACTTTGTTTACAATAGCGACAAAAAAAAAAAAATTGTGTTACCTTACGAAAGTAGGTTGAATTACAGCAGCTTATAATCTAAGCTTATTAATTGCAAATATAAATATTGCATGATACTTTATGAATTTAAACACGATACTCGTTCATTTATACCTATAAACCTATAAGAACACATAATTCATCTGCGTTAGCATAAATGCTAAGTAATCCCCAGAATTCAAAGTCAGATTCCACCTACTGTCATAAATAGAACTCATCAGTAAACGAAATATAGAATTAATGCGGAAGATAAACTTAAGATTGTGTTAATAAGAAAACTGTTGAGTTAACATAATTGAGTTTATGCAAATTAATCTATTAACTGTTTCTCTTTTTGCTAGCCGTTAAATGTTTATAAACTACAGTCTCAGCGTTTTATGTTATTTCAAAATTTTAAATTTTTCTGAAAATTTGGGGTTTTGACAGATTCAAAGGCCATGGAATATCCGCACAGGCCTTACATAAATCCACCACTTTAAAACCTCTTAAAATTCGAAGTATATAGTTTTTTACGGTGAAGCAAATAGACTTCATGCACATGATGGAAACAAAATCTCAGTTGATTAGTCTATGTACAGTTCGGAGAATGGAACAGTTTTGTTCAGAAAGCAGGCCTACATGGGTATCTTTTTTAGCCAACTAAACAATGAGTCTTTTAGGACTATACTCGTATTTTCAAATCCCGGAAGGGAGGAACTTTTACATCAAAATAGATGTAAGAACATGTTGTAATTCTACATATAGCAGGAACAGAATGCCTACTATATCTAGTATGAAACTTTTGATTAATAAAAATCAGCTTTTTTTCTTTCGGAAAAAATAAATAAAGCAAGCATTTCATTTTTATATTGTAAATAATAGATTCATTGATAAACAATGGTATCAACTAATATTGGGAATATTCGAAATCAAATTTATTATATCACTTCATTTTCATAAATTATCGTGTATTTATTAAATCACCTCACTTTATTTGCAAGTTCACAAGGTTTATGTACAAAACATTTTGTTTTTCAACATCATTGCTCCTCTTTAGTATGGGCACACCAATGCTCACCGCTAGCTAAGGTGCACTGATGGTCATCTTTGGTAAAATTGAATCAATGCTTCCTTACTGTAGGTGCACTGGTGCTTCATTACCAATGTGCACTAATCTATTTTTTGCCAAAAAAACATCAATGCTCCTATTTGGTGAAGGCACACTAGTGCATCTTCGGTATAAGCACAGGAATGCATATTTGGTATAAATGTCCTGATGCATATTTAGTCGAAGCACTTGAGTGCATAATTTGGAGAAGCGCACCATTGCATCTCTTGTAGAAGCGCATTGGTGCATCTTTGATAGAAGCGCACTGGTGCATATTTTCTAGAAGTGCACCAATGCATCTTTGAAATAATCACACCAAATCATATTTGACAGAAGTGCGCCAGTGAAAAAAAACCTTTGATAAAGCCTTTGGTTGCCTATTTTTTTTAGTTATAATAAATTTCTGTAAAATACTCCTCCAAAACTTTTGGTACCATTGGTAAAGGTTGTAGGGAAGGTTTTTCAGAAAATTTTCACCAACCTTGTAACACTGAAAACCCATATGCTACAAGGCCTTTTCCTTGTAGTTCATATAGTATTATTAAACAAATAGATACATAAAAAGTATCAAAAGATGTTGGCATACTATTTTCATAAATAAGCAAGTAAGACTCATTTATGTGTTGAAGTTGGAGTCAAATCTCTATTTATTATTGTTCTCAACTATAAATTTATAAATTTATCCTTGGAGGAGACTTCCTTTGTTCAATAATAGCAAGCCATTACCTTGGTGATTATTTAAAAGTTCAATATGATGGTTTTTATATAAAATCTAGAGTTTAAACATTAGGTTTCATTAAGTAGGAAGCATTATAGTGTGTGAGTTCATATTAAGGGATTTAATACTCTAAAAAGTGGAAGCACAATATATTCCCTAGTATATAAGGGTTAAGGAGAATTTTTAATATATTTTAAACATGTAGATATTAGGGGGGTTTATAATTATGCATCTATGGGGTTGAATAGGGTATTTTGGGGGTTAGAATAGATACTTTGTGTTTGAACTTTGTGTGTATATGATTTTCTATGAATTTAGATTAATGTTTGAATAAGTATGATTTATGTGTGAAGGTGGCAATAATAAAATTGTGTTTGTAGTCAAAGTGGTTCTTGAATAGGTATAATTTGTGAGTGAATGTGATATGAAGTCGATTAGAATGACTATGTATGAATTCAACATGTATTTAAGGGGATTTTCCCCTAATTGAAATACTTTTTTTAGCTAAGATTTCATATTTCACCATGCAAAGTCTCTAGGGGTTAATACGCTTTTGCCATGTCACCATATTAAGGGTAAAAAAAAAGTATTAAAAATGTCATGGAAAAAGTGGATACCTAGAATATATAGTGAAAATAGAGGTTTTTTTAAATTGGAAAGGCGTAATGGAAGGGGGTTCAACAAAAGAATTTTTGGAGGTATTCCTTAATATCTAGTGAAATTTGGGGTAATATTCATTAATATCCTATGAATTCACATGCTATGCCATAGTTTCATAGAGTGAACCCCTCATGGTTTGAAGGAGAATGACCAAGTAATAGTATCCTATTTGATTAATATTTAATTTGTTAAAAAGGATATCGTTATATAGAATTTATGTTTTAGTGGATGATTGAGTCAATACCTTTTTTTTTGTTGTTGTAGTTTTGAGGAGAATAACCAAGTAATAATGGATCATTTAGGTTTGTATTTTTAAAGTTTAAGACAATGATTTTTATACAAAATTTATGGTTTGGTGGATAGTTTCATTTATTAAAAGACTATGTTTCTATAATTATACCTCTTCATTGTGTAACACATTAATCTAAATGACACAATGAGACAATGGCTTGTTACCTCTTCATTGTGTAACGCATTAATCTAAATGACACAATGAGACAATGGCTTGTTAAAGTGATTAATTATATATATGTGTGTCTGTTTATATATTTGTTGCACTCGTATATTCTCTTAAAGATCGTTCAAGGCGATTTTATTTGAAGTAGTGGACAAAAATATTGGATATTATTTAAAAGTTCAAGATGATGATTTTTATATTAAACTTAGGGTTCAAAAAGACTAGGTAAGTACTAACAAACCATTTAAAAACTTTAAGAAGGTATATTTTATATAAAATGTACTCTTTTCTAGAGGGTTACAATCTTTTCTATAAGGTTACAAACAATAGCAAACCATTTGAAGAAAAATTAAGAGTTCAATATTGTGATTTTATTTTAAATTATGTTTTTAGAGGAGAATTTATAGTTAATAGCATAACATTTGAAGTATATACCAATCAAAAGTAGTTTAGTGTTATATTACAAACCAAGAAAAATGTTTCACACTTTGTTTGTAGGTATACCTCTTCATCAACATTATTTATATTCAACTTCTCTTCCACGTACTTGTTATTACTAATATGACTAAGTTTGCTTTGATATCCTTGAATAATTATTTTTTTTAGTTCAAATTTAAAATATTACACTTGCACTTATTGATATGACTAAATTTGCTTCTAGGTAAATGGACATTGATATCCTTGAATAATTATGTTTTCTTAGTTCAACTTTAAAATCTTACACTTGCACTTTTATTTGATATATATATAGAAAATAGGGTTAAGTAATCATTCTCCTAATATTAGGTCTAAGAGGAATGTAAAATAATAACCATCCATTGCAAATTTAAAGATGCTCTTTAGTGTTTTAGTACATTTTACCTATAATTTATATGTATGACAATGTTGTATATTCTTAATAAGAATTTTATATTCAATTGTTTTTTGTAAGTTCAATATTAGTTTAAAAAAAAATTATTGTATTTTTATATAAACAAAAATTCGTCTAATGGCTAAGAGTATGTGTTTTTTTCTTATGAGGTTTCAGGTTCAAATCCAGAGGGGTAGTGTATGTGCATCTCTGTAGACTTTAGCAGTTAAATCATTGTGTAGAGGGGGGTCCCTTGTCCCACAAACACAGGGGTCTCATACACCAAATTGGTGTCTAGCTTGGCAGTGACCTTAAAAATAAATACATTTTATTATCAATGAAATTTTTTTTTTAAAGTTGATTTGCAATACAATATGAGAAATGTAAATTATTAACTATATAAACACTAAAAATATTAACTATACATACATTAGTGTTTATAGATATTATAAATTTTAATGTTTTTTAAAAATGTTGATTTGCAATAGATATTATAAAAATTTTAAGTAATTAGTACATTTTACCACTCATTTATATCTGTGACAATGATGTATATGGTTTCTAAGATCTAAATTTTATATTTAATTGTGTTTCATAAATTTAATATGTTTCCATTTTTTACTGTATTTACTTATAAAAAAAATTAACTAATGAAATATTTTAAGAGGATTTATTGCAAGTATATGTGTAGGGATGGGTACAATATTTGTTATTTTTAATTATGTGAAAATATTTTATGGCAAAATGAAATGGGGTTTATGAAAAACACAATAATAAGAAATTTAATTATGAAATTGTGTTCAATATTAAAAAGTTTGTGTAGATGTTTTGAAACAATGTATTTAATGGTAATTGTGATTGTAGAAACATAATCTTTCTAAACAACTCTATGTAAAATAATCTATGGGGTTTATGAACAACACAATAATAAGAAATTTAATTACGAAATTGTGTTCAATATTAAAAAGTTTGTGTAAATGTTTTGAAACAATGTATTTAATGGTAATTGTGATTGTAGAAACATAATCTTTGTAAACAACTCCATGTAAAATAATCTATTTGACAACTAAGTTATGGGATGATAAAAATACCTATATAATTACAAAGACATGTAATTATATAGAAACACAATTATTGTGGATGACCGCATGGAAATTAATCTATGGGACAACTACAAAGACATATTATGAAAACATGAATGGAAAGTAATTATAGGTGATGTCTAACATTGTGAAAGAACTTTGAATGATCAAAATTGTCTTTATAAAGTTAAAAAATCATTTATGGATGTGCCAATATAGGATTCCCAAATTGCAAAATCATATTCTCATAGTGTCAATATCAAATTCAAAGTGTAGTTTTGAAATCCAATATTGACAGTTTTGGAATTGGATTTTTCACTTTAGAAACCCAAATTTTGGACTTTAGAAATATTTTTTTATTCAAAGGGGTTTAATTGAAATTATTTTAAATTTTAATGAAATGGGGGGCTTTAATTTTATAATTCGAATACAACATCATTGATGACATGAAGAAGACTACCCCCCAATGGTGGGTTCCAACATGATGGGGATCCTACCTCGCATGTTGAACAATGATGACAAATGGTGGGCTGCACCATGCAGCCAAACACGTGGAGTGTGAATTCTTGGCTCCACCTAACATCTTAAATACTCATCTGGTTACTTGTACAATGGTCAATCATTCACACATCTACTCAGGTTGGCCTATATGCAAGGAAGTCTCTTTGCTCGTACGAAGTATTATGGAATTATCGTGTGATGGAAACTGCAAGGATGACTCAAAATTTTCAAAAATCCTGTGACAAAGGAAAGAGTGGCATCGACTTAAATTCTTGTTCGCATTTGGAATTTACAACCAAACAAAAGTAGTGGCTATTTCTCATATCTTTCAGGGCCCTGCTCTCTAGGATATTCTGATTAGTGAGGTCAATATGGTGAGGACGAAGGTTACTCCTCAGAAAACAATGAATGGTCCATATCGCACACACATGACAAGTGCCTTGAGGGAGTTGAGTAGAATTCATGGTTTCTTTGAGAATGAGGTCTTAGCTTCAACTTAAGCTCACAACCTGCAACTGGAAAACAAGTTAAGAAAGAGGCAAGGTTGTCCCTTGGCTGAGAACCTTGAAGATGAATTCAGCAAGATGGTGGAGGATAAGGGGTATTCCTGAACTAGGGATACTCTATGTATGAAGACTCTAGGTGTTTATTGGATGGTTAAGGCTCTTATGTCCATGACTATGGATGATTGCATGAAAGGGTAGCTGAAGCAGGAGGATGGTAAGTTCTCCTTGGTGGATCATATGTCCAACCTAGAAGCCACAATGTTGGCTCTTACTCATGGAGGATTCACTTTTTGACCAATATCCTATCACGTTAGTTCATATTGTGGGTTTTAAAACTATCAAAAATTGAACCAATATATTGCAAGTATTGGGGGGGTGAGGGGTTTAAGGTGGGGGTGGGTAGGGTGGTTTATAAGGATTGAGGTATAAAAAGGGGTGGGGAGGAGGTTTTAAGTATTAGGAGGGGATTTCAACAAAAATATTTTGGGTCAATATCTCTGGAAATTAAGGGTATTTTTTAATATCCCACGATCGTACGTGCTATGTGAGAGTTTCACTAAGTGAATTCCCCATGCTCTTACTCGGTTCCAACATGATGAGATGGAAAGGGTGGACACAAATATTCATGCACTTACACGGGATCTCACTAGAAAAATGTTCACGAAGCCTCCTCCAAGTTCTGTGGAATACACTCAGCTCACTTCCAAAATATGCTCAACATCAATTGAGGGTGAGCAAAAAATTGGAAGTCCAGGTGTCGGCCCCTCCTCACATCCCCATCTTTAAATGTCTTCTAGTTTGTCATGCCTTCAGTTTAGTTTCAAAGTTTTTATAGCTATCACTATTTTGAGCAATCGATCCATAACCCTCGACCAATGGGGGATCAACTATAGACTTTTCTTTAGGGATCACTTGGGTTATCTAGTTTTGGTTAGCATGGAGACTTTGTTTAGCATTAGACAATCTCTATATTTCTTGGAAACTTTGGTAAGCTCATGCAGGCCTTCTCTATTTTTTTTTGGGTCTTGCGCATTGATGAATTTCAGTCCTTGGGTGACTTGGCTATGTGTAGACATTTTTTTTTAATATAATGCATTTCGAACCTACAAAAAAAAAGACATGAATAAGACTACATGATTTATTGAGTATTGACTAGTAATGAAAATTATTGATAAAGACATTGAATGATCTTGTTTCCACAAAGAATAAAGTGTGTATTAAATTTTTTCATTGAATATTTGAGGATTTCAGCTAATGTCATGTCATAATCCATGTGAAAATTTTTGAATGAAAAACCCTTTAATTCTTCCATGAATATCAGTCAACTTAATGGTCATAACTAAAGCTAATGAGTGATTTAAAATATGTATTATTCACATATTATTCTACTCCATATGTTCATCAAATCATTGGCACTTCCATGGTTAATATTCTTGAATCTTATAATGTCAAATTTTAAGTAGATATTGGTCATAAATATTGCAAGGACATTTGCAAATAACAACTCTCAGCTATTGATATATTGGAAAGGAAGTCCCAATCAAAACATAATATATTGATAAAGAAACATGAAATACATGACCATGGAACTTGAGGGAAGAAATGAATTGATTATGTTATTGGAAGTGGGATTTATGACCTGTTTTATAGATTCAACCTCTTCATTCCATAAACAATATAATCTCCTTCATGCAACTCAATATGTTATTTTTACTATACTATAATGGAATTAGATTATGTCAAGAAAATTGTTATGGATGTAGGTGCTAGCATTTGGAATTTGTATTTTGATAGCTCTAAATCATAAGAATGCATGGTTATTAGTTGTTTTCTTATTGAACCAAATTGTAGGAATGCCTTAACTTTTTCTAAGCTCAAGTTTGAATGCACTAAAAATACCACCAAGTATGATGGCTTGGTCCTATAACTCAAGAAGACCCTTTTTTTAACATTATATGCTTGAATGGATTTGGTGGTTTAGAAAATATTGCAAGGTAGCTTGAAATTATATTCAATTGTATGGAATCTAATTTATAAAATTGAAGCTTTTAACATACATCCCATTCTTCATGGAGAGAATGTAGATGCTAATGCATTAATTGATACCAATGTTCATTCATCTTCATTGGAATATTTATTAACTAACGAATTCTTTGTTGAACTTGTTTCCAAACCTTCAGTTCTAGATAATGTTAGAAGTTGGAGGTGTTTAGTGAAGGTCAAAATCATTAATATTTTACCAACGAGGGCATGTTTAATGAAATGGTAATTTATAATAAAAAAGATGTGCAAAATGTTTGGATGACTGTAATGTACCCTCCATACCTCAAAGCGGTTATGTGTGAAGAGTGTAAAATTTATACTTCATTGTTACTGCAAAAGAATCTATCCCGTTAGTGGAAGATTTTAAAAGACATTTCAATGAAGCATGTTAAATCAAAAATGTCAACTACACGTATTGTAAAATGATCCTTTGACAATTCGAAATTCATTCTCCTCTATAAAATCCAAATATGCAATTTAAAACCCACGTTGTCGAGGT
>LPNX010027321.1:24478-81951 GCA_001517045.1 Pseudotsuga menziesii
TAGTTCCTGATTGTTTAACTTGCGCCGGTGTATGCTTGTTTTCTTAGATCCACAGATTAGGTAGTTAATCGCCTACCTACTAAGGTTTTGCTGGTGAGGGCCTTGGCCTTGAGCTCCTCACCGGTAACCCAGTACAATTATATTTGACTATTACAAAATAATTAGTGAGTATAAGGGGGACATTACAATGACTAAAAATATGGTATGATCAATCTAAATACAAATAGATTTTTAAGAATGAATTAATTATCGAGAATGTATTTGAACTATAAGATCAATTCAAGAAGTCTATAAACATAAAATGAAATCAATTCTTTCATGCAATATCTTAGGATTGAAGAGTATGTGAATACAATCAATCTAGTTTATTTTTGTTTAGAGATTAAAACAAGAGCTTATATCAAGTTATTTAAGATGAATATAAATGTATTTTCTTAGAAATACCAAGACATGAAGGTGTATGATACAATAATTATTCAATGGGTGGTCCCCTTGAAGCAAAAGACTAGTCTTGCTCAATAAAAATTGCAAAAGGTGCATGCATCATAGGAAGCAATGATACAAAAGGAATCAAAGAAGTTTATTGATGTGAAGGTTATCTTTCCAATGCACCATTAGACATGAGTTGAAACCATGCTCCTATTAATGAAGAAGAGTGATGAAAATAATCATTGTGTTTAGAAACCTTTACTAAGCATCGAAGAAATATAATTACCATGTCGCACCTATGGAGCCAATTTTGCAACTTGTAATAGGATCTAAAATGCTCTCCCTTAAGGATGGATTTTTGGGATATAGTTAAGTTCTTGTCTCAAATGAGAATAGATTGAAAATTGCTTTCATTAAGAAATAGAGCAATTAATGTGTAATGGATATAGCTTTTTATAGACCTTATAAATCACAATGTAGTTTCCTATATAGACAATATGCTAATGAATAAATCACTTGGCATATCATTTCAAAATACACTATAAATTAGTATATGCCAAAACAATAAAATTCATAACATAGATCAATTTCGTACAGTGATTTGTCTTTGACTTGATTGAAACCCTCAAATACTTATAAAAAAATATTAAGAAAAATGTTGTCTTTTCATAAAGTAATGTTGAGAAAACAATTGTTGAGACAAACTAGATATTACTACCACTTCATCCTTATACAAATTAATTCAAACTTTTACAAATATTTTTACCTTCATGTATTTGCATTTAATCAATCCATTTCCCTTTATATTATTACAATACTCCCTCCTTAAACAAATAAATTCAAACTTTGACAAATGTTTCTATCAATATGCATTTCAAATTAAACACTCTCTTTTCCACACTCACCAAGAAAGGTGAAAGCATCAATTTCCAATATCATTTATGAGCAGAAGATTAAAAGGTCTTGAATTAATCTATTGAGCAGGATTCAAATTTGAAGCCTTTAGAGCCCTTCAGAGACCATTTTAAATGTCATAGAAGACCACCATGAATTTTACCATTAAAAAAAAATTTGTTGGAAATCCCGTTAATAATTAAATTAACCACTACTGTATAAAATTGCAACAGAAGTGCAACTTCAAATTATGTTCATCCAATGGTTTTTCAGTGGAAATTTCTTGCCCCACAAGATGCATCCCATGATGGCTAGGTGAGTTGGAACTTGTTACCCGATTACTTTCCAGTCTCAAAGTGTTTGATCATCTATGTACCATGAGCCATTGGGCCTCTAATAATATCATTGACAAGCTTACGTGGATAGGCTTGTGGGCCATGGCTTGAACACTTCTCTTAGTAGACTATTAGTGGTTGGCACTTATGTGTTTAACACATTTAATGGTAGAAACAACTTCATTAAACCTAGTTGGTGGCTCATAAGTGTTGCAGGTAGTGGGATTACCAAGTTACTAGTTACCACACATGACTTCTAAATTTCTTACATCATGAGTTAAGTTAGTATTCAATGTATTTTGCACAAACTCCACAATCTAGAAATTTCTCATAATATTGTTGCTACTTCCTTGTGTTTTATTTGTTGTATCAAGTCAATCCTACAGCTCCCACCCTATATTTTTTTTGTTGTATCAAGCTGATGCTCCAATTCCATGCTTCCATGGCTCCAACCATCAATATATAATATTACCGTTACACCCCTACTCCACTATGGTCGAGCAACTTCCAAGTTCCACCTTCTCTACCTCCTCCATGAGAGTTTGTAGAGATAAGTTGTCAATGCCAACCTTTCATAAACGTATATAAAGAAATTCATTTTCCTAAAGGAGCTCGACTTCATGGCTGACTGGTTTTTTATGAATTGACAGGTATGTAGAACATTTTATCTATTCACGATTCCATCACTTATTAAAAAAAAAATATTATTTGATTAAATCGTTGTAGCTTGAAACACAATTTTTTGATTTGATTAAAATTATGTAACTTCAAAGGGGCCCTGAAGTTTCAAATTTGAATCCTAGTGGCCATTGGCCATGGTCAGGTCATGACCATATGGTAAACAAGCGGGTGCCTACCAGGTTTACCAAAAAGCGTGGGGATTTGGAGGAAGTCCTCACTACCCCAAACTCCATGTATCTAGTTAAGGATTCATATCAAGAATCCATACTTTGTAACTAAAATTGTATTGCATGAGCCATGCCTCCCTCTAGTACACGGTTTTAAATTATGGGGATTTATTAATATGAAGGATCATCAAATTGTCATAGCAAGTAGTAGGTGATACCTATCATCTTCATTCATATCCCATATCAGACAATGATAATGTTTTTTTCTTGTCCTGATTGGAAGAAATCCAACGAAGAGAACACCAAAAACCAAATATAAATGACAACTTTCCATAAAAATTAATACTATCTTTCTTCTTTATTTTGACTAATTTCTCATATTTTTGGATGCTTTCTACTCTTTGTGTAGGATTTACATAGTTACACGTAGAAGGTTGTTTCAGACTGATTTATACCACACCCATTTTCCTCTGGATTTTGAAAATATACAACATCACCAACATCACCTCAACTCTAGTCGCGATTATGATGCATGAAAAGTAAGTAAGATCCCCCCAAATCTTAGATTTGTTCATGTCTAACAAGGTTAGCTCGCATTAAAAAGAAAATGTTGTCTTTAATGAAAAGTTGGTTTCTGCTGGATTTAATGTTGTCTTCCATAGAAATATGATTTCACTAACAAACAACATGAATTAGTGGTATTGTAAGTGGGCATTAAACTCGGGAATGAAATGGAATATGTGTGGAATGGAATATTATTCATAATAAGTACCTATTATTGTAAGATAGAACTTTGAATTGGTGATAATATATACTCACTAGCTCCTTACATAAGGTTCCGTGAGTAGCGATGACCAACCTTGTTCTCCGAATTACCGAATTATCTTGAGACATATTATGCTTTCTTTTTAGATTCAATGTGCTTGCTCTCACTAGTACCATAGCTAAACACACTAGGAGAACACATCCACCTGATTGCATGTGCATGCATCCCAATGTCCTTATTCACACCATCTTGAAAACCCAATTGAAAGAAGGAGTACACAATGTCCTTTTGCACACCATCAAAGACAAAGAATTTGACTATCTATCCTTCCTTTAGTATGAAATAAGATTTTCTTTTAAATAAGGTTTTTGTTCTATGTACATATATATGTAAAACAATGTTTTTTTATATAAAGCAAGGGATAATTAATTTTGATTTTTTTATAAATACTTGTTCATACAAGTTCTAACTTCTATTAGTTATAAAATAAGTAATTTATTTTTCTTCTTTTTTTAAATTTTTTACCTCATAGTCTTTTAAATTATTTAACCAATCCATATAAAAAATTAATTTTACTTTAATTTTTCAAATAAAAATAATACTTTATTATTACATATCAACATTAAAATTTTGAATATCTAGAAACCCTTCAAAGTAAAATGGGACCCACCCTTCGAATTTGATCCCTACTCTCGAGTCTCGAGTGATTGAAAGACAAGCATGCCTACGGTTCCCGACATCTATCTTTTTTGAAAAAATATCAACAACTTTGGACATTAAAAAGATGTCATTCCATGAGTATAGTTCCCGACCGACTTGCTTTATCATAAAGAAATTTGAGAATATGTCATTTACAAAGTCATCACATCCTTTCTGTGTCTAGGGTTTCCGACCAACCAACCAACTTGCAGGCTTAATTTCATAATCTGCGATATCGGTGGCCCTCACTGATCCTAAATCGAAATGCTACTGAAATCTTATAAGACCAATAAGGCTGCTTTGCAAATTTTTCAAACGTATAACAAAACAATATTTTCAAATTATAAAAATATATGTATTACAGTATAAGATCTCGGAGAACACAGCGTATTCTCAAATGGGCGTCACTATATTGTAAGCAGCAATGTCAGATCAAGCTCACACTAAAACCCGTTGTGGCCTCATAACTATTATTTATTTTGATAAAAAAAACGACCAGAGCTTGCAGCCACAACAATATAAATCCACTAGTCTAAAGAGTAAACACACAGACAGAAAGAAGCATAGCACAGATAAAACCTGCGGATTTCAGGGGAAGAACAGCAGGCACGCCAGCACTCGTCGGAGGAGCAGCCTCAGGAGAGGGAGAGGGAGCCGGGGTTTCAACCATAACTAATGCAGCAGGGGCAGGGGCAGGGGCAACGTGAACGGGAGCGGGAGCCGGAACGTGAACGGGAGAGGGAGATGGAGCAGCATGAGGAGACAGCGGCGGCGATGCTGGTGATCGGCCCCCATGAGTTGAGATAACAACCACAATAAGCTTTTCGTTTCCTTGGCAGTGACCGCTGGCACCGCTAATGAAGAAAAATGTGCCGGAGTGGTTGAGCACGATATTAGATGTGTTTCCGTCTCCGGATAAATTACTTATGGGTTGTGATGTATTGCAGGTTAGGTAATTCCTTTGAGTTACTTGAAGCACCGAATCCTCGCTTGAATTGTACACGAACACTAACAATCAAAACAATCCAGAAAACACCAAAACGAATTAATGAATGGATATAACCCATTTGATCGATTATGGAGAGAATCCGTCAAAGTCTAGATTGTGTTTCTTACCGAGAGAATCGCCAACCTGGAACCTCTTTTGTCCTGCCCACAGGTTATAGTCTTCATTTTGTGATTTGTTCGGCACTGCCCAGCGGCCACTTTCACCAGCTCCAACTATGTACTGAAGGGCATGAGATCCACTGATCTGTATGAATGCCAAAAGAATACAGTACATCATGATTGCCATATTAACTGTTTAATTGATCAAGTGAACTCAATTCAAGAAGAAAATTCAATTCAATGTGATACTGATCCCTTTCATTTTTGGTTTGTTGCATTTATAGATCATTCATGCACACTGCTCTCTCATTTCTCTTGCTTTGAAAACCTTTCGCTTTTGCTTTCCGCTTGTCCTATGGACCAGAGGGCATATGAAAAACAACGAACAAGAATTTTCCAACCAGAAAGGTTGTCAAGTTATTAAATTCTGAGACAAAGAAGCGAATCTTGGAAAACAATCAGATGCAAATCGCATTAAAGGATGATCTTTCACATCGATTTCGTCAGAAACGTCCTGGAAGAGCATCGGTGCCAATAGAATACAAGTGCAATGTGTCGTTTCGTTATGCAGCGGTCACATGTTAAATTTGACTCGTTTTGTTCAACCTTTTTATTTTCTAAGATTAAAATGTATTTACTAAGATTAAAATTTAATAATCACAAATTTAATGATAGAAATGGATTTAATGTCCTTAAAAATCCATAAAACATTCAAAATTTTATAACTTAA
This sequence comes from Pseudotsuga menziesii, assembly GCA_001517045.1. Taxonomy (NCBI): domain Eukaryota; kingdom Viridiplantae; phylum Streptophyta; class Pinopsida; order Pinales; family Pinaceae; genus Pseudotsuga; species Pseudotsuga menziesii. The sequence continues at coordinate 30,287 of LPNX010027321.1, forward strand.
CTACTTTAACTGTTAACCTCGATATTTTAAAATTTAGGACTAAATTTTATCAAAATCAAATTATACTAAATTTTTTTAACAGTTTTCTTTATAAAATTACCCTCCATTTAACTTTTTAATATTCTTTCTTACCTTTCTATTCAAATTTATTCCGAAGGAGCCAAAAAGGAATTAGCAATTTAAATAATAAATCTATGTGGACATTGCTCATTTGCTATTTGCTCTAGATATTAAAAGAAAATAAAATCTTGCATATATTCCTATAATATTTTAATATAAAATAAATAAAAATCTTTATCAAGTATCAATACCAATATTTTCTACCCATTACAAAGAAATTACATACAAATATTTTCTACTCATTACAAAGAAATTGCATTGAATTGAAATCAAATAGTGAATTTACAAGAACATTCTTACCATCATTTTCAATGGGGAGGATAAACAAAATCTTAGACAAACAATCCCTTACCCCATACCTATAAGAAACTAAACTATCTATTGAATAACTAAATCAAGGACATCTTAAAAACATGTAGTCCCAAGAGGACTTATGTCAATATCAATAGGAAAGTAAGCTATCTAAAATTTGAATCATTGAACAAAGACATCTAAATAGTGGAGTGGACTAAGAAGAACAAACTTATCATTTTTTCAATGAAATTGATAAAGGAAATCGGATGAACAATCCTAAGAGGAATAATTTTTTATCTAGGTGGAACTCTAGCTATATTTATAGGAACAATTAGTAGGTCAAATAATAATTTGGTACAATCAATTGCAAATCTAAAAGCAAAACAAAATCATATAATTTTCTATCTAGGTGGAACTCTAGCTATATTTATAGGAACAATTAGTAGGTCAAATAATAATTTGGTACCACCAATTACAAATCTAAAAGCAAAACAAAATCATAGTAGGCCCAATCTCTTATGTTGGTGACTTGTCACATATCATTTATGTTGTCAAAAGGATCATTCAATGAATGAGATATGAATTCAAAGAATCATTGAGGTGTAAACAAAATCTTCACTCTTTCACATGACTTGAACAAAAGTGCAAATGCAAATGATGACCATTTTCTTGAAATTCTGAATAAAGAAAACAACATCTATGAAATTATCTAAACACCCATCATTATATCAAGGATATAATGAAACACGATCCCATAACACAATGCCATAGGTGTTGCACATGCATAACAGAATATCCCATGGTTTCTAGGCCAAGGAAATTAAGTTGTTAAAACCCTAAAACTCAGGGAAAAGAAAAGGTTATGGTCCTATAAATGTTGTGCATGTCTTACTACTAGTATTGATTGAAATTAAATACGACCAACTATGGAGGACTTCGCCACAAATATTACTAAGAAAATAAAAAGAAAATATGATAGCTCTCTATCACTCTAGCGCTTAGCCAAAGCTATATGGCTTCCGATAGGACTTAGGCTTTTAGATCTCATCTCATCCCTCATTGAAATAAATGCACTTACCTGTGCAATCCTTAGCCCTTGACACCCAATCCTTTGAATGTTAGTCCAATACTACCAAACCACTAGCGGTCTCAATGCACCGTCAAGGGTTATTTAACTCACACGCAAATCTGGCTGCGATACCCTTTTGCAACTGTTGATCAATTTCACAAGCTACAGCAACCATCGATTTGGTCTTTAAATGCTCAGGGACCGTCGATCTCCTTCATTAACGCCTAGCAGTCGTTGATCTGTCTGTACAACGCACAACAATCGTTGGTTTGCTGCGTACAGACTCTCTTTCATTCTCTGCACAATAACACAAAGATTTCCTTGCAATTTTCACAATACATTTATAAATCTCCCTTAATCTTCATAGATTTCAATGAATCCAATCACTCTGTATCATTGATCTCTCCCAATGACACTCAGAAACCGACATAGATTGACTGTGTGAAATTCTCCATAACCCTCTGCGCATGAAAATGATGATGCATTGTGTATAAACCGTTTCTTCTACTTCTGCGCATTTAAAACTAAATATATATGCAATTCTTATCATATGAATAGGAAATCCTCTCATACTATCGCCCACAAATATAAAATGGAGATTCGGTCAAAACTGAAAAGCACATTCAAACTCTGCGCATTAGAATTCAATTTCTCTTGCAAATCTCTGTCTGAAATAATGAATGCTTCCATGCAATTTCACAATCATACCAATAGACAGAGATATACAAAAACATATGAAATGTTTATTCAATTATCAAAACACAGAAATACAGAGTGTTTGGTAGGTTCTCCCCTACTCTCCTCTTTCCCCCCTGCTCTGACTCATAGGCTTACATAAAAGAAAATTAATGATAACTAAACTACTTCCTACAATCCTGCAACTTATTCTTAAAAATAGAATTTAGTTCTATCTCTTTGATGACTCGTTATTGGGATATTTCTGAATCCCTTAGATCTGCCACAAAACAAGGGATTTAGTTTCATGATTCACCAGATACACAAACACATATTTCTATGACACAACATAGAAACTTCTAATTATCTATGACTCATCTCTTCTAAAACAAAAACTTTTACAAATAATTTATATTGAAATTTCTTTCTTGGGCTAGAAAATAAGACCCTTGGTCTACTCAAACTGTGGATTCTTGGTGAGAGCACGATGCTCCTGCATAGACTCCCAAAGTTGAAACTTTTCATGGGCTCCTGTCCATGAGCTTCCTCCCTGCTACTTTTCTGTAAGCTTGCAGCAGATACCCAAGAGATAATCATGGAAAGTGTTCTCATTTTGAACAATCCTTTTAGCCACGTTTTCCAGTACTGTGTTTGCAACTGGTCCTTTGGTTCTTCCATCATGTGTTCAGACTTCTTTGAACATTCAAAATCCTCTTTCCTCTTACCTGCAAACAAATTCTCAACAAGTTCTCCTTCATCTGACATAGATAATTCAGCCTTCCTGTTACAACAGGAAACATAAAACTTACTAGCATAATCATGGATGATATCCAAGAATTCTCTACTTGAATTATTTGACCTTCCTCTCTTTTGCTTGTTACTGTCACATTGCCATCCTTGGTAATTTCAATAACCATACACTTTCCATCATCATTAACAACTTCATATTGTCCTTCCTCCATCAATGCTATGCTTGCATTGGACATTTCTTGCTGGTCTGTTCTATCTTTCAACTGATCACTGCACACCATGTTAGTCATTTCAACCTCATCATCATTCTCTTGTGAAATTTTTGTTACCTTTGCTTCATCTTTCCAATTACTCACCATTCTCTTATCAGTCAATTATTAACCTCTTCTTGCTTACCCCTAAATGGATGAAGACTATGTTTCTTCCCATTCATCTCAAAGGAATAGACATTCCTCTTATCCTCATGCACTGCTTCTCTATCAAACTGCCAAGGCCTACCTAATCAAACATGACAAGCATCCATCTCAATAATGTCACATCTTACCTCATCCTGATAACTTCCAATATGAAACTTTACCTGGCATTGTTTTCTCACAAGAATTTGATGACCTTTCTGCAACCATGTAACCCTGTATGGTTCTGGATGTAATGTTTCTTCAACTTCAATTTGTCCACCATTTCTGTAGAAACCAAATTATCAGTACTACCACTGTCAACAATTAATTTACAACACTTACCTTTAAACTTACAAATTGTCTTTAACAGGCTTCTCCTCTGAACTAACTCATCAATTATTTTCCTCATCAACAAGGCTTCACCTTGTTCAGGGTAATTCTCAGCCACCTATAATTCCTTTGGAGCTTTAGGTTCAGATTACACTACTTGTGCTCCTCTTTGTATGGAATTCTATGGACAGTCCCATGACATGTGACCCAACTATCTACATGTGTAACACCTCACTGAGTCCACATCTTCCTCTACCTCTTCCTCTTGAAGCATTTCTTCCACCTCTGTTCTCACTGTTTCTGTCAGGCTGTACTTGCAAGTTTGAACTGTTAGCTTCACTTTTCTGTTGTTGTTCCTTTCCTCCAGAGCCTCTTATCTTTGCTTTCTGATTATGCTTTCTCATCAGCTTCTCCTCAGTCTTCAAAGCAACCTGATATGCTTCTTCAATAGATCTCAATGGAAACAAACTTAGTTCATCTTGTATATCAAACCTTAGATTGTTTACATACCTGGAAACTTTCTCAGGTGTATCATCTATATGACCTGATCCGATATTCACCTTATAAAATTCCTTAGTAAACTCCCTAATTGACGCTAGCTTTTGCTTAGGGTTTTGCATTTTCCGAAAAAAAATCAACTGGTAATCTTTATGAAGAAATGTACCTCTTAACTTAGTTGTCATTCTACTCCATCTATTGATCTTGGATTTTCATTTCAAGATCGTCTCCTCTTGCACACCATCCCACCACAAGGATGCATGCCCTCTCAACTTTGTGATAGAAAATCTCACTTGCTTGTCCTCCTTTACTTCAGCATAATCGAAATGTTTATTCATAAAATTGATCCAATCAATTAGTTCCTTTAGATCCAAGCTCCCATTATAGAATGGTACATCAGCCTTTGAACTTGAACATGCACCAAATATTGATTTTATTATTCTTACCTCGAGAGTTTTGGCGGTTGTCTCCTCCTCCTCTTCAAGTACCTCTTCATCACTTGTGTCTCTAGTGTGATCATGATGTCTTCCAGTCTCTAAGGATTCCAACCTTGCTTTCACAGTTCTTATCTCCTCTCTCAGGTCTGCATTAGCAACAGGTCTTCATCGCCTACCCCAAGCTCTCCCAAATCGTGCCCAAATCTGACCTCCATCTTCTAGCACAACAAGTCACTTCTTGACACAATCTTACTGTCAGTAATATCATTTTTTCTGAATCTCTTAGCAATCAGGAGTAAACACTATCTCTATTTTCATTCAAGAGAACTACTCTAATCCTTAACACTAACAATTTCATAATATTTAGAAATAAAAGACTAATACTCTCCCGCTTTGATACCAAAATTGATAGCTCTATATCACTTTATCGCTTAGCCAAAGCTATATGGATTCTGATGGGACTTAGGATTTTATATCTCAACTCTCATTGCAATCAACACAAATGCACTTACCTGTGCACTCCTTAGCCCTTGACACCCAATCCTTTGAATGTTAGTCCAATACTACCAAACCACTAGCGGTCTCAATGCACCATCAAGGGTTATTTAAGTCATGCAATTCTAGCTGCAATACCCTTTTGCAACTATTGATCAATTTGGCAAGTTACAACAACCATCGATTTGGTCTTTAAAAGCTCAGGGACCGTCAATCTCCTTCAAAATGCCTAGCAGTCATTGATTTGTCTATACAATGCACAGTAACCATTGATTTGTTGTGTATAGACTGTCTTTCATTCTCTCTAACTCTATATGCAATTCTTATCATCTGAATAAGAATTCCTCTCATACGATTCCCACAAATATAAAATGGAGATTCAGTCAAAACTTAAAAGGACATTGAAACTTTGCGCACTAGAATTCAATTTCTCTTGCAAATCTTTGTTTGAAATAATGAATGTTTCCATGCAATTTCACAATTTCACAATCATACCAATAGACAGAGATATACAAAAACATATGAAATGTTTATTCAATTATCAAAACACAGAAATACAGAGTGTCTCGCCGATTACATAATATGGGCACGCAACCCTGCTCTTTCCCCTACTCTCCTCTTTCCCCCTCTACTCTAACCCGTAGGCTTACATAAAAGAAAATTATCATAACTAAACTACTTCCTACAATCTTGCAACTAATTCCTAAAAATAGAATTTAGTTCTATCTCTTTGATGACTCGTTGTTGAGATATTTCTGAATCCCTGAGATCTGCCACAAAACAAGGGAATTGGTTTGATGATTCACCAGATACACTAACACCTATTTCTATGACTCATAACACATAAACTTCTAATTATCTATGTCTCATCTCTTCTAAAACAAAAACTTTTACAAATAATTTATATTGAAATTTCTTTCTTGGGCTAGAAAATAAGAGTCTCTGTCTACTCAAACTGTGGATTCCTGGTAAGAGTGCGATGATCCTGCATCAAAATACAATAGATTCCTAGTTATAATGGACTTTTCTATACATGTATACATACACAAAACCCAAAATCTATTTCTAAAAGAGAAGAAAATACATTATACATTAACAAAGACAAACTCTATTGCTGAAAGAGAAGAAAATGCATTATACATTAATAAAGATAGTTATTAAACATCTATAAACAAATCAAAACCGTTCATAAAGTTGACAAACAAATCATACACAACCATATCTCAAATATGTTCCTCCTCGCCAAGCCCTAAGAAATCTTATAAAACACATGCTTTCCTAGATTGGATGGCCTCATAAGAGAAGATAATACTATTTTCTTTATTCAAAATTTTGAGAAAATGGTCCTTTGTATTGACAATTTTATTATTGACTACTATAACATGTTCAAATTCAATCCATATGAAAGAGGGAAGATCTTATTTACACCTTAATGTTATGTTGAATTCATATATTTTAAACTACCCAAACAACCGTCATTGTATGAAGAATACTAGAAACACAATCTTATGGCTATTGCACACATATAACAAAATATCCTATAACTGGTAGATCAAGCAAATTAAGATGTTAAGAACCCTAAAACTCACGGAGAAGAAAAGATCATGGTCCTAACATTGATGGACATTATTGGATGGGATCATAAGAGAAGAGAAACATCCTAAATTTTCACAATATAACAAATGAACTCATAAAATGTACAAAAGGTCATTGATTGGTAATTAGAACTAGAGACTTGAAATTAAGTTCAAATTGCATTCTCTTATTCATAAAAGGAAAAGGATTTTAGAAGAAAATAACTCCTAAAGGAAGAAGTTTCCCAATACATTACATTATGCAACACAAACCGAACAAACAATCCATACTCACACATGCCCTGTAGTATCAATTTCATTATCTCAGATCTAAGATTTCTACAACAAATAATACATGCTCACACCTGCTTATAACCATAATTCATTATTTCATATCTAGGATTTCTACAGTAGTATCCATTATGATATTCCTTTGGAAATTATGTATACACATGCCCTATAACAACAAATTCATTATTTCAAATCTAAAATTTCTACAACAAATAATCTACACTCATGCATGCCTGTAGCAGCAATTCATTATTTCGTATCTAAGTTTTCTACAGTAGTATCCATTATGAGATTCCTTTGGAAATTTTGTAGTGTTAAATTTTCACAATATATACAAATGAACTCATAAAATGTACAAAAGGTAGTTGATTAGTAATTAGAACTAGAGACTTGAAATTAAGTTCAAATTTCGTTATATTTTTCATAAAAGGAAAAGGGATTTAGAAGAAAATAATACCTAAAAAAAGAAGTCTCCCAATAAATTACATTGTGCAACACAAACCACACAAACAATCCACACTCGGACATGCCTTGTCGCAGGAAATTCATTATTTCAGATCTAAGATTCTATTTTATGCAATAATTTATGTTATATCTCCACTTCGAGTCCAATCTCTACTTAGGATCAGCTTATACCTTAAATCTTAGAAACATAGCAACGCCTCACAATATTTTAAGATGAGCAGTAGACATAATTGTAGAGTGTTGCAATATAAATAACACAACCATGAAGAGATTTGTCATTGTTTTTTACTTGTAGAACTCCATGATTTCTCACATGCAGTTTGGACTCTGAGATTTCAATACAAAATAGCTTCAAATCACTTGTGTGAGTTTCCACTACAAAATGTTTAGAATCTATATGGTGCAAGGCTTAAGAGTTTGCACAAATAGTGATTTAAGTTGTGATATAGTGGTATATTGGTAGGATATGAGCTCTACTTGAAAATCCCCAAAGATTAGATTACGATCCAATAGTATATTGGTGGGAGGTTACCACAACTAACCCAGATTTGATTCTTAACTCATTTTTGCATATGCTCTACCTAAGAATCCCAAGGACATATCTAACAATTGGAAATTTGGTGCTTCCATCAAATACAAATCAACCTTCACCTTCAATATGTTAACCTCAAGACACTCCTCAAGGTACCAATCTCAATATGGCATTTAGAAAGTTCAACTCAAATTTAGTTTTCAATACAAATATACTGCATTTGCACCATTCTGAAAGTCCAACTGAAATTGAAATTTCAGAACAAACTATAATACTTTTGTATCTCAAAAGCTAACACAGATTCATCTTAACCTCAAACTGGTATGGGCTTCATAAAATTCAAATTCAAATGAGATTCATATTTCAATACAAACAATGCTACATTTGTACCATTAGAAAAGTTGAACTAAAATTGAAATTTTAGAACAAACTATGTTGCATTTGTACCTAAAGAACTAGCACAGATCCATATTCACCTCAAATTAAAATTATAAAGAAAAATTAAATCCCTAGTAGTACCAATATTGACATTTTAATGAGAGACTCAAATCTACTCCAATATACATTGGGTATTTAATTTTCACTGTTATGCATGCCATCAACTCATGCATATTTATAACTAAATATCCAACACAAATTCAAAAGACTAATTATAATATAGGATTATATGGCCTTGGCAATATACTAATCAAGGATTTCATCCACTTCTAAATTGTTGAGTAGCACAATTGGGTATTCAACACAAATTCAAAAGACAAGAAGTACAATATGGGATCGTGTGAACTATTGCTATGGTAATACATTGATGAAAGATATAATGAAATATTTGTTAGGGTAATAAATTTCTAATTATAAGAATTAAGTGTCCAACATAAATTCAAAAGACTAAACACAGTTCTATCCATAGAAAGGATAAAACCCTACAAACCCATATCACGACAAGGTCTCATATGGACCATAGGGTCTTCACTTAGTGAAACTATGCCATAGTGTCTTCATTCATAGAATATTAAAGAACACCCCTAATTTCACTAGATATTGATAAATACCTACCAAAATCATTTTGTTGAGTACCCCTCCCAATACATAGTTCCAATTAAAAAACCCCACTTTTTTAAAAGATATTCCATATTATTACTATATACCCCTTTTTTCTACCCCCCAATACCTATAAACCCTCATACCCTATTCCCCTCCTCCCAATACGTACAATATATTGACATTATTTTTCACAATTTAAAATTCCCCTTTATGAATGAACGTGATAAGATATTGGTCAACAAGGTGAATCCCCTGTGGTCTGGGCCAACCCAAAGATTCTTTTACAAATTTTAAGCAATTTTTGCATCTCCTCTTTGTAGTTGTCAATCAACAAATAGGGGGACTACACAAAGCACATAACTTTGTGTGTATACCACCATATGGTGTCATGTGCTTGACATTTCAAGGGAAAGGGAGTCTAGAGACAAAAGTGATCTAGGATATTACTAGAGAATTTGTACCTCCTACGGCATAAAAACGAATGGGGAATTGATATATACATAGTTGGTATCACCGCCTTGGAATTGGTTAGGCCTAGTGCTAGCCAAGTGAATTATTTTATGGTGGGTTGGATGGTCAGTTCATCCTCTGTTATTTGCAGCTTTCTAATCAACAAACTTGTCATAGTCATTAGATAAATGAAAAATGAGTTAATGTCCCAACTTCCCTATGCAAATAATATCGAAACTAAAGCTTGAACAATTCTAACGTTAGAGTACAATTTTCCAAATAGAGTTTTATTTTTGAATGATAGTTAAATCAACAACATGGACTAAGCGTAGACTGTAGAAGCACATTGTGTACACTACCCATTGCTACATTAAATGCACAAATTTAGGAAAAGCTAATTTAGGTAGTTTTTTGAAAAAACAATCATTGAATGAAGAAGGACGCAAGGACGTTCAACGCAAAGCATTCATGCAACCCACACTCACACACAAATTCTACAAATTTAATAGGTATGCACTTGAGGTTGGAATAATCCATAAATGATCACAAGTATGATGAATTTGCAATATATCCCATGTTGATACAACAATTATGTTTCAAGTTTACCAAAGCACCATAAAACAACTATCCTATCATCATAGGGTTTTTTTTTATTTTTCCATACATATAGTTATTTGGAAATGAATTTTGTTTCACAAAGGAATAAAAAACCCTCAACTACCCTCCATATATCAATACTCAAGATTGACTTACCTTATCATTCAATTACCTTATTGACTGTAACATTAATTATATCTGAAACAGTTATTAATCACTATACTGAGAGGCTAGAGTAACACTCTCTGTAAATTATTTAAAAGGAAAATTCTTGACCTACAATAAATTATGACAGCAAACATGAATCTATAGAATATTAATCCAAATAAGAAAAAGAAAATCTAGAAAAAAAACAACACATACCAAGGGCCCTCTTGGGATATGTTGTTTAGACAAACTCAGACCATGTAAAAAATTTAACACATGGATTATCATTAAAGACAGAACTTCATCGTATTAAGCATCAATGCCAATAATAGTTACAATATGTCTTGGATGATAATATCAACATTCCCAGTAATTCTGATATATCCTCTACCTCTAGTTTTTATGTATTCATGAAGAAAATCGTGTGTTTCCAAATACACTTCGTTTTTTTTCAAACTAATTACATAAAATGTAGCTTAGATCTCCTTTTTTTATATAGAATAAGATTTCCATGATAATATGAGTTGTATCGTCAATCAATTGGATGGTTGAACATGATTCCTTGCTCTTGGTCATTATGTTCCAGATTCTATGGACAAACTTGTGGATTTGCAACTAATTCCCATGAATTTCTTATAAATGTATGTTGAGTTTGATTCTTGTGAATTTCCTATGGCTTATTACCTTGTTGATTCTCATTATGTCATTATTTAGATGAAAGTGGGAAAAAGTAGATGTTTTTAAGATCAAAATGGAGAAAAATGGGCCTATTGAAAGGGTCAAAATCGACAGCCAATAGTTATTCTACTTCATATTGCTTGTTCATGTTTCTCATTCTCACTATCTCATAATCACAAAACTACCACATTTTATATCATTGAATATCATGGATTGTGTGTTGAACAAGTAAATTGAATATCACCTTAAGATGTTCTCTCTTGTCTCACTTGGGGTTGGTAGTGCCCAACTTTAATATTTACCATTACAAACCTAAACATAAAAGCAAAAACCTTAATATTTAATAATCTTCTTTCCTTTGCATATTTCAAGATTTCAATACCCTATCCCATTCCACCATAACTCAATCAAGCCTTGTTAGTGACACTTTCATCAAAGCATCTAATGTATCCAAAGAAAATTTTGTTCTTAATACATCATTGATTATGTTTTTTCTTGAGAACCCTCTCTCGCATGCCATTGTGCTTGGAATAATAGTAAATATTTCCTTCCATAACTTTTACATGTTAGGAAAATTTGTATGTGGCTCTCTGACACAAAAAAAACCTCCAAGTATATTTCATGGATGATCCCTCACAATTAACATGTAGAGTATTGACAAATGCATGAAACTTTTTTAAACAAGCTTTAAAATCAAATGTTCTTTTGCTTTCCTCCCTCTCACATAAAGTATGTTGCAGGTGTTGAAATTGTTTTTCAAGCCAACGTTTTGAATTTCGTTCTATTCCATGAACATCCTGTAAATAATGTAAAGGACTAAACAAATTTACAAAGTTGAAAAAAGAAATATCAAGGAATCTTACATTCAAACTCTCTACAAGATCTTGAACATATATTTTTTCAAGTTGTTTGCAACTCTTTAATAAACCTTCAATGCAAGGTTTCCATGATTGTTTTTGTGTATCAACATAATAAGCATATGCATGTCGAATCGCTACAAATAGTAATTCATGCCTATGAACAAGTCCTTCTTTATCACAAGTCTATAGATAGCCAAATTTGGGGGCATCTAGAAATGTAGATAAGTAACATGTTCCACCTGTAAATGTGTCATTTCTTAAAAACTATATTTTAAAAGTGGTTATGGTAACATCTATGGTTACCCCTAAAGAGTTAACATCAATCTTGGAATTTCTTGTTCAACTTGTTTAATTCACACATTATATATGCAAGCATATGCAAACAAAACTATAATAAAAAAACATTTTCCTTATCATACCATGAGTCCTTCAATTTAATTTTTCTATAAAGCCAATATGGGAGGCATCAATACAACAAGTCTTTCAATTACTTATCCCATTAAGAGCCATATATATTCATGGATTTGAAGAGAATTAAGAGTTTCAAGTTGCATAAGTTCTTGTAGAGAAATAAGTTCACTATTTATTTTAGTAGAATTTTGTACCCAAGAAAATAACTTATTTGTCAATTTCTCAACAAATAATAAGTCAAGTATTCTTTTGGAAGCATACGACGTCGTTGAAACTTCATGACAAGCAATGCAATGAACACCTACAAGATTCGGAACATCTTTATCAAAAAAGTAACAAAACCATTTTCATTTCCAACCATCTATGGAAACTCCTATTAATCATTCATTTGAAAGACCGCTTCCTTCCATTAAGCCATTGACTGCATCATATGTTGTTTTTCTGCTTCCATCACAAACATTTATGAGCTTTAAAAACTATGAAATTGGAGTCCCAAACACTTTTGAGTCTAGAAATATCACATAAACCACAAGATGTTTCTCTAATATGCGATCTTTGCTTTCATCTAGAATCAATGAAAAGAAAGGGCTATCCAAGATTCTTAAAATTTGAAGCTTTACAAGATATTCGTATCTAGAAAAAACAAAAATTATTTTGTAGTCATTTGATTTGTATATGATGTGTAATATTTATTCTTTAGCATGTTTGGTGATTGTAAGGACATTTCAGAAAAGAAAAGAGATTCATATTTTTAGAAGGGTAAATATTCTTGCACCATCCAATAAACTAATTTCATAGTTGTGATGACTCGTTCCATGATCCTATCATCAATGTATGCTATGTGTTATGTAATACGTTTGTCTTTACTCTCATTTACACATATCTGTTTTTCTTTTGAAAGTTTATGGATGCTTGAACTAGAAAGAACAACGATTGAATAATGTTGCAAGGTAGAGAAACCAGTGTTGATTCCCCATGGTCTGGTTTGCTTATGAATTTCACATATATGCATTGCATAGTTGTTTTTGCTTCATGTTTTGCCTCTCCCAACCACTTATGCTTAGTTTGACATTGTTCATGAAAATATATTCTTACTTTTAGTTCTCTTTTATTTTGAGTGCTAGGTTCTCCTCCTTAAATTGTTCACCACATTCTTTATTATCCCCCAGAATATCTAAATCTTCATTTAAATCAAATTTATGATTGTCTATATTAGGTTATGTAACTTTTTATTTGTAGGATTAATTAATTGTGTCTTTTCCCACATAGCCTATTTGTTCATTTTCTTACCTTATGAGGTCTTCATCACTTCACTAGTGCATGGGGGACACACATAGGGGACACTTACCACTCACTAGAAATGTCTACATGCGTTTAGGATCTCCAAGGACCAATCCTTGTTATTTAGGAACTCACTCTAAGTACCACCTACAGTCTCCAGCAGTTGACTCGAGTAGGTACTTAGTTATTTTCAGTTATGGTCTTATTCTCATTAGTTAGTTCACTCTCATTCATCCTAGTGCCAATTTCCATGATTCAAGGGAGGTTGGGCACATTTAATCACCTACCCTGATCAGTTAACTAGTTGTAAACTGTTTTAGTGATCTAGAGTTGCATTAGTGAGATCTAGTGGTGATTTTCACACACCGAGTTAGCTCCAGAGTCAGTCTAGGTTGGTAGACTCAAATCCTATCTTAGGCATTAGAATTATCCTAATTGTATTACCATTGTATTACATATTTCATATTGATTAATGGATACAATATCATTATTCCAATTATTTTGTCTTGAGTGTGTTTAATATGCCATTAATAATTGATCAATCTTTACTAAATTCGTCTCTCTCTTCTGCAACCTTCTTTGCTAATTGAAATCATGTATCATGAAGATCATATGATTCACAAAATTTAACATGGTATCATAGAGGGTATTCATTCCAACAGCAAACCTCAAAAACTTCTATTGATGCACCAGAAGAAATTGGGTTCCACATAAATCCTAAAATTATTTCCTTGCTCCCTCTGGATTTTGTCTAGAGAAGTCTATCCAGGTGTGATGCACCCAGAGAAATTGCACATGTCAAAGTGGAGATTGTTTGATATGGCTTGATATAAAATTGAAGTGTTTTATGGTGTCTTTTTGTAGGTACAATAGCTTATATAGATTTAATACTAGTTCCTCTTCTATCGCCATTCAATTATGATGAGTGGAAATTGAAGGTGGTTGCATGTCTCAAGAGCCGTGATCTCTTGGATGTGTCTATTGGCTGGTGAAGAATATTATTAAGAGGAAAATTATTGGATAGATGATTGTGATAGATCATATGGAAGTATGTGTATGGTAATGTTTGCTAATATTTGTTATCTCATGGAATCTGTTGAGTATCCATTCGATCTCTAGAGAAATCTAGATAGATATTTTGGTGTGCAGAAAGAAGTAGATAATACCTGGAGTGAATCCAACAATTCCTCAAGTGTTATTCCTTCAAATGTCTCAGTCTCAATTATCTCTGATGAAGTTGTTCAAGATCAAGAAATAGCATAATCTTCAACTCATTGAATTCAAATTGGTGAAAGTATCCTTAAAGTGACTTCTTCTCTTGTTGCTCTAGAAGTTTATGAGATATTTGATATCTCATCTTCTCATATAGATGATCAAGAAGAAGAAATTCAAACCTCCATTTTCAAAAAAGAACCCTCCCTCCATCCTTCCCATTCATTCTCTAGTGATTCTTCTATTCTAAATTATGTGCAAAGTTTTCCAATGACTGCTTTAGAAAATGATGAGGAATTCCATTTCTCTCTCTCTCTCTCTCTCTCTCTCCCTCTCTCTCTCTATTGTTGTTGTTGGTGTGCATAAAAGTTCTTTTTATGTTTTGGAAGAAATATCATATTTTTGAATTGATCTATTCACCCTCATTGATCTAGTGCTTCGAACAAATTCCTACATGCTTTCTTGCACCAATTATCAAAGTTTTACCAAAGAAGGAGAAAATTGTGCATATGCCATCTCAGTGGCAAACTTGGAACCTTTGTTCCTCATTCTTATATCTTATATCACCTTATTTGTTTCTAATTTCAACTTTCAATACCTTTCAGTTATGCTTGGGACTGATCTCATCTCAATTGGTGAGAAAAATCAAGCACCTCAAGTCTCCTTCAAAAAATATGTTGCTAGGGATTCTATATCGGTTTATTCTCATGAGTTTAATGATGTGTTGGATAGTGATTCATTGAATATTTTGGAAGATATATTAGATTATGGCACTCAAGCATTCTCTCTCCATGGTCCTGGGCCTCCTCTTCCTTCCCACATGATCGCATGCACACTTCCTTACAGTGAATATGAAATTGGATACATCTTGCATTCTCTTGGACACTTGATCCTCACACTGGGAGATGATGTTACCTCACATGGTTCAATTTTCAAGGATTTAACATCTCATTTGTAGCTATTCATGTTCTTGATTCAGTTGAGAAAATTCATGTTATAAAGAGGAAGATTCCTCTAGACATAATCATTTAGTTTGAAGATAATTCATGATTTATCTTCTTATTTAGAGGTTGGGGGGTTTCCCATGACTTTTTCCCCATTTACTTG
The DNA here is from genome assembly GCA_001517045.1 of Pseudotsuga menziesii. Lineage (NCBI taxonomy): Eukaryota > Viridiplantae > Streptophyta > Pinopsida > Pinales > Pinaceae > Pseudotsuga > Pseudotsuga menziesii. The sequence goes on from LPNX010027321.1 coordinate 45,996, forward strand.
TTTATTAAGAATATATTTTTATTCATTTAGATTGTATGGGTGACCTTTGGCCTTAGTTGTTAGGGTACAGCTTGTCCAAAGTTAGGATTAAAGGGGGTGTAAGGATTAATTAATCCTCCCTTTTCCCACATAGTTTATTTGCTCATTTACTAGCTTAGCAAGTTTCCATCACTTCACAAGTGCATTAGGGACACACCTAGGGGCCACCTACCACTCATTGCACATGTCTGCATCAATTTTGGAGATATAGGGACCAATCCCTATAATTTAAGAACCCACTCTAAGTGCCACCAATAGTCTTCAGCAGTTGACTCCAGTAGGTACTTAGTTATGTTCATTTATGCTCAGATTCCCGTCAGTTAGTTCCCTCTTAGTCATCATAGTGCTAGTTTCCATGATTCAAGGGATATTGGGTGCATTTACTCACCTACCATCACTAATTAACTGGTTGTGAACTGTTTTCGTGATCTGTAGTTGCATTAGTGAGATCTAGTGGTGATTTTACCACACTTAGTTAGCTTCAGAGTCAATCCAGGTTGATAGATTCGAATCCTATCTTAGGAATTCAAATTCTCCTATTTGTATTACCATTATACTACATATTTCATACCGATTAGTGGATACAATATCATTATTCCAATTATTGGTCTCATGTATGTTTAATCTGCCATGAATTATTGATCAGTATTTATTGAATTCTTCTCTCTCTTCTGCAACCTTCTTTGCCAATTGAATTCATGCAGGCCTGGAGATCCCGTGCTTCACAAAATTTAACAGTTATGGAGATAACCATCCAAAGAAATTTTTGATAATTGGTTCCTTTTTCTTTGAGGCATCTTTTGATGTAATACCTATATAATAAAAAGGATGTAATTAGATATTGTACAAATTCCCAAAAATGCATCGCCTCACTAAAATGGCAGTCTCACACTATTAACAAGTGAAATTAAAATTATTCTTTCACACTAATGCTTCATTATCATAAGTCAAAGTTACATTAGCAATATTAATATACATTGGGATATATATAGGGGTATACACAGTCAAATTTGCAGCAATGAAAATTTTTAGTCTTTGTAAACGTGGTTGGATGGAATTTCATGTTCAAAGATGGATGTATAGAATCACCTAAATTTATTTTATAGGACTCTTCATCCTTTGGACTTTAGGGGTTCTCTCCAGCTACCACTATAACTTATCTACATTTTCCCACAACCCTTTATCCTTGATTCTTGTTGAAGTTAGGTTATTTGAAATTAACCGACAACGTAGTATAATTGGTAGGTTGTGCACAATAAAGAAAAACCACTAGGAATTGTATATCTAGTGTTGAGGTTTGAAAAATAACATTTATTCATGTAATCTCGAACATTATTCTTTAGAATTCCATATATAATTACAATAGTTTAAAAAAAAAATCTCCCTTGACTAATGTTATGATATTATTTTAAATATTTCTAGTAAGCTTATTTCTATGTGATAACACAAAATGAATTATTTTGTTATTCTCTCACATTCCATATATGCCAATGGTATTCTTCCTTCATGAAAAAAAAATATTATTAGTTCAGTATGGAGCTTACTCCAATCCTAAATTCCATTTTCTAACTCTAAGTGCCAACCAAGTGGTATCGACTACACTGATTATAACTAACTAGCTGTAGACAAACTAGTTTCGACTAACACACTAGGACTACCTTGCTTGATAAGATATGGCCAAATCAACCTTATTTTATGGAAAATTGGTGATAAACTCATGTAGACTATAAGTATAAATAGATGATCATATGTTGAGAATTAAAACGAATGTGAAGAAAATATATGTTCAATTGTTTCTATGTGATGAAGACATATACCCATTATGCCATAATGTTGTAATAGTGTGTCTAAAGGCCACAATATCTACATGGATTCTTTGTTAAAAGAAATAATATATAAAGATAAGAAGAAATAGTGAAACAACCGATATATACATTATAACTCTAGCTAGGATTTAGCTTCAACAAGCATATATTATATATTCGAACTCTCACTAGGATTTACAAGTAATTGATGGATACTCCACTTCACATGAATGAATTGTTGGCCAACTCTTTTTTTTCTATTTAGGGGTTTTGGTAACACGACCACCTACTAAACTAGAGACTCTCCTATGACTGTTGTTAAGTGGACATGGTCTAGGTTGAATGGACTTAGATTAAATTTCAACTCATGAAGAGGTTGCATAATGACTTATTGGATGAGATTAGTAGATCATAAGTCCTATGATTGTTTATAATGTTTACAATATCAAGATAACACACTTTGTTTAGGCCCTTAGAGTATCCTTATAAGTGGAAGGATTTTTTTTGGCACACTCTATCTAAAATTGAAGGTCATCTCTTAAGGCTTCTATAAATATACATATAAGTTCATTTTAGTTAAATTTAGTATCATAATAGGGGTCATTCTGTGAACCCTAAAGAGAAAATTGAAACTCATGAATGGTTGAGTTGTTAAAACTCATCTCTCAATCCAGATCAGTGATAGTGGTTCTAGTCACTCAATTACTCACCACGAATTAAGGATTAATATTTGTAATATGCTTATCTTTTATGGTCTTCAATCCTTTAAAATTTAGGAATTAGTAATATAAAAGAAAACACCTCCAAGTGAGAATAAATATGCCACATGAGTGCAACTACTCTATGAATAAAGTACTTGTTCATCAACAAGCTTGAATATTAACCTTGTAAACCACTATAGTGAAACCCCAACTCTACAACTGGTAATAACTTGATTTGGATAAATTCATCCATATCTGGTCGTTACAGTTAAATCCATTATTTTTCATGTTAAATTTAGGTTGTAATTCCTCATGGAACCTTACTTGTAAGGGACACTACTGAACAAACACAACTTAGCAATGATCACTTTAGTTTCGTTGTGGGGTGTCTATTGATTATTGTTGAGAAATAGGTGCTAACTTGTACTATGGTTAATTTTAAACAAATCTCAATAGAAGGAAACCGACCCTATATGGATTGTAAAGGGCCTCTCATTTCCCCCATCCCATGAATTTCTAAGAAGTATATGATAAATAGAATACATGGAAAGGGAGTGAATACATTACGAATTTTTGTTGCTTACTGGCTTCTATTATAGATTACAGAGTTAAAATATTAAAATATAAAAAATATTAACAACACAGTAAAAATATTGAATTTATCCCAATTTCCATGAATTAACAGCTTCCATTCAATTTAGAGTCATTTAAAATTTTAATGAGTTAAATTTGAGTATTTATAGATCATAATTTCTATGCATGGAATGGTTTTACTAGAATTGAATGGAGTTTTGTTCATAGAATTATATTCTGAACAATTTTATCCCTAAATCTTTGATATAAAAAAATTAGCCCTAAATTTGTGAGCATAACTATGAATTTCCAGAGGTAGAATGTGTACCTTGCAATTTGTTGAAGAAAATTATTGTTGAAGGGTTCAACATTGGGCACGAAAAAACACCTTATTTTCTTCTACTACAAGACTCCAAGAAATTGTTGGTTCTCCTGAATGCATTCTTAGCTGGCCCTTTCAACCCATCGTAGGTGGTTCAGGATGAAAGCTAGATATTTTGTTGATACACCAAACCTTCCCTATCACCACGAACACAAAATTTAATGATTCTTCAATAGTTTCCCATCCCACTTTTTCAGTGCCACGAGTTATGAATAAATTCCCAAAAACACAACAAATCACCACTTCACGAGATAGAACTTCACTAAATCACCACAAACATTTAACCATGAACCCCATCACCCATGAACCCAAGAAAATTCTAGGACTTCAAGATCCATCCTTCCAACATCCTATGCTAGAATGATACCTATTAGTATAAAGCATGGATTCACTTAAAGTTGTATTTGGTAACTCTACAAAGGATTCCTCGGTCTCAAGTCTTAACTCTCAGGAAAAGAGAAAGGGTTTTGAACCCAACTCAAATTTTAAAACTCTCAACAAAGTTTTGGAATCCATAACTTAGGGTAAAAAATTGAAATGGTTTATGGTATTATCGGATTGTGAGGATTCTTAGTGAATCAAGCTCAAAAATTCAATGCTCCATTAATTAGAAGTGCCTTACCAACTACTTCTTCCATCCCTAGCCCATAGGCTACAACAAGTGAGGCATAAGACTAATTTTAATTGAATATATATATATATATAACATTAGATACAGGCAAGTTTTGTCTTTTCCCGTCAATTTGATGGCTAGCAAAATTAAATACACTTCATAGTTGACATGGTAATTTCATTTCTAGGTGTATTAGACGATGAAAAAACCCAAATACATCCATGCGTGCATCAATTTTAACCCATGGTAGTGATTGATAAAGAAAATTCATTGGGTTGTTTTGATTTGAGGTAGACATCGACAATGAACTAATTTAAAGATGCCATTCTAAAATTGCATAGGACGCAAGTAGTTTATCATATTATACATTTAGTTAGTAATGGGAATTGATGATACAACCCATCCATAATTAGATTGTTGATTTAAGTGAATTTTAATATCAGATATTTCACTAATTTATGTGAATGTTAATATACCTCAAATGGTAAAACTTAACATAATTCAGTTGATAGTGAGAAATGGGGACAAGCACTTGTTAATATGGAGTAATGAAAGTCATCACACCCTTAGTAATATTGCTAACTCAGAGGCTACCTGAGATGATCCATGCAGACTTTATTTCCTTCTACATGTGTCTCTAATGGTTAAGGTAATTAATTAATAGGAAATGATTTTTTAGATCTCAGTCCAAAACTTAAAGTAAATGTAATATCATCTCAAGTTCAACATGCAAAGAAAAACTAATCATGGAAATAGAAAATTAATTTGATATAAATAAAAAGAAAGAAAATGCTTCATGGAACTGGTCAAATAGGTGTTTCATGGAAATGATAATCTAATTTGATATAAAGATGTATCACTAATAATCTCATACAAATTAGGGGTGGCAGGAGTGCGGGGGGTGATTGTTGACCTCGAAGACAATACTAAGGAACAATGTGCATGAGGCCTCAAAGTATCAACAAAGAGCATAGCCAGAAAAACCACCCTTTATCAAGGAATTAAGATTATTTCCCATTTAAGAATTCAAGATCTCATAATATTAGAGGACTATCCAACTATAATTTGAGCTTTGGTATTCAATTCCTTAAGGGTAAACGTCAAGCTTTCTCATATATTGGAAAGAATAAGGAAATTTCTAGCTATTCTTGATTGTTATAAACTGTTTTAGCTTCTCAGAGAACAAAATAAATCAACAAAAGTTTTGGAAAACCGATATTATAGTCTTGTAGAAGGGGACATGAATCTAAACTCTATGCAAAGAATTCATTACCTGATTCCATAAGGTGAAGAGGAATAAGTAAAAGGAAAGTGGGACAAAACATCTCAACTTCTTTGAGAAAGTTAATCTTCATAGAAATTAGTAATGGGGGGAAGTGGTCCATTCCAATAGAAATGGTAACAAGAACTTAACCCATGACAAAAGGGATAAGGCGAAGGAGATCATGAATCATAACCATAAGTGGTGAAAGGAAAGGTCACCTCATGGAATCAAGTGGTAAATGATAGATGCAAGCATGTTGAAGAGGGTCTATGGATGCATGCACGAACACAAATATGACTCTCATAATAATTGGAGGAAGGTACAAACTGATAAGGATTATTTGAAGGAAGATCAAATGAAGGATTTCTCTCATGGTGTGAAGGAGATGCGAAGTGATTCTATGGTGATTATTCTCATGGCACATGAACTTGGAAGCATATAGAGTTAGGAGCCAATCGAAGTGGAATCCGCTCATAGTTATAATTGGAATGGATGAGTGTGGGGGATGTTATGTCACGTCCCCACCCTTCTACCAGAGAGAGGACATGACTATGTTGATATCAAATCCAGGAAATCTATGCCCCATAACGTAATATAAAATGCATTGAATTTAAAAATATACAAAGATGTATAAAACATGCAATATACAGTGGAAGAAATTACATTTGATTCAAGCATTCAACGTGTTCATATTAATTCATAAACAAATACATATGTAGAGATAAAATACATAAGAATACTTATCTTGAAAATAAGATGGTACGCAACTAGCTACGTCACTGCAACGTTCCACCCAACCATAGGCTAGTGTGCTCATCAATCTCTCAGCATCACTGCCACCCTCAAGTTGGGCATGACTCCACAAGGCACTAGGGAACAACAGGATTACACACAGTAATACCATACATCCATAGTCAAGAAAACATACAGTTGGGTTTCATAGACTATCCATCCAAGCCAATGAACAACTAGGTTCCACAACTTTAACCCAACAACATAGGGGTTCCTTGGACTTACTCAGCCAAGACACACTTTACATCAAACATACAGTCAACCAATTAATCAAACATAGCCACACACAACTGTTGGGTATGAACAAAACATTCATGGGAATCCAAAATGAACATGGAAACAAGGGAAACAACCCTCTGATAGAAGCTTGATTTTAGAGACGTCTATGGCCCCACTGCCTTAAACCCAAAAATCATGGTTCTCTTCTGTCCATTCATTGAACAATAATAAAAATGGGTTTATGGGCATGAAGGAATGAGGAGACAACATAAAAACGTGGGGGAAACACGCAACATGATCCAGCTATGTGACGAAGGAAAAACAACCTCTTGAAACCCCCAAATCGGGCATCACTGCTGCACATTCACTCATCCATACAAAAAACGAAATACCCAGCCATGGAGGAATGAAGAAACAACCAAAATTGTGAGGGAGAATGCCCCAGCTATCTCTAGTTGTGTGAGAGAGCCCCAAACTTCCTCAGAATGGGTGAGGAATGAAATATATGGGTGAATGATGGCTTGGGAATTCATTTCCCAAGAAGCCAAAAATATGTTTTCCAAAAATGGGTGACTTCCCAAATTCGAATTTGACCTCCATACCTCTCCCATCCCAAGGCAATGACTTCCTTTATCAACCTTAGATGACTGGGCACAAAAGGACAAATGGGTAGTTGACAACTTATGGTGTCCCCCCCTTGGAATTTAGTTTTTCCCCATTAGCTCAAGGGTTTGATTACCCCCCCCCACTATTCCTTATGAAATCATGTGCCCATATCTTTAACGTTGCATCGCATAGCTATTTGTGGCATTTTTATTAATTTGCATTTTTACATGATGTCTCAAAATATATTGTTCCTGCTAGCACATAAACCATCAGCATCGATTTTAATTGTCGAAACATACAACACTAAATCCATGGTGGGGCCTTTTCCTGAAGCTCCACACCATGATTTAATATAATATTTACATCATATGCAATTTAATACCATGGGGTCAAAGCCGGGGTGTTACAATAAATCTTTGGTTAACTGGGAATTTGTACTAAAATCTAGTGGTTTTGTCCCTCTCCCGTGGAGAATATTATGTTTCCATTTTGTTTAATGGTTGAGGTTGGCTCTTTGACATTGTTCTCAAGTATTGTTTCGTAGTGAATTCCACAACCTATGATGATGTCAGATCTTTCAACCACTCCATTTAAAATTACCGCTTCAAGGTTGTTATTATAGTGGAAGGGGATTGTTTCTTTCTACACGAGATAATGAGACTCCAAGTGTAACACCCCAGTTTTTAACCCATGGTATTAAAATGATAAATGATGTATATATTGTATTTAAATCATGGCGAGTAGCTCAAGGCTAAGGCCGTTCCATTGATTTGGTGTTTTGTGTATCGATGATCAAGGTTGATGACGATGGTTATGGTGCTAAGTAAAGCATAGTATATTTTTGAACACCATGTAAATATCCAATTAATAAAATACCAAAACTAGTTATGCACTGCAATGTGAAAGAGATGGGGGAATGATTTCACAAGGAATAGGGAGGGGAGTTAGTCAAAATCCTGAGCCAATAGGGTGAGACCATATGTCAATGGGGGAACCCTTAAACCCTCAGCTACCTTTTGTCCTCTGTCCTCAATCATTCATTTCTTCTAGAAGTTGGTTGAGGAAGTTAATTCCTTGGGCAGAGCAAGGCATGATAGTATGATCTCGTGTCTAAGCAAGCCTACAAGCCTGCAGTCTGGGAAGCTGCATTCTTGCCTCTGCAGCAAGAAATCATGTGAATGTGTGCTAGTTCGTCCTTTCTCTCAATTGCGAGAATATTTTGTTGTTGTTCGGGGGAGGGTGGATTCATTCGTTCATTGTTGAGCATGTAGACATTGTTCTCTTCGATGGGTTCCTCAACGTTGATAGTTGTTCACTCACACACATTGTGGTGATCCGACTATCCAGAGTCACATAATTTCAGTTCCGCAGTGTTTTACAGTGTCCAACGTTGTATCTTATTGTGGTTTTCATCCCTGTTTTGGTATGAGATACTTAGGAGTGGAAGAGGCCAATAATTGGCTGATAAACCATTGAAGAACCTCACAGACAAATTAAGAGGGGCTGGAAAATCCTCTATGCACACCCTGAAGAGCACTCAAAGCCGAAGGTATGGCCTAACAGACTATGTAGCAGTGAAGGGAATACTTCCTTCTGTTAGGTGTGTAGGTATTGTGGAATGCCAAGATGGATAGATCTAGTGTAGGTGTCCATAGCTCTGTGGGTGAGCTCACTAGCTTAGTAATTATACCTTAACATTGCCTTAGCAACATGATAATCCCAACTGTTAGTTGGCTTGGCTGAGTTTTGGTGTGCATTTGACTAGGTGTGAGTCATTGCCTTAGAAACCTGATAAATCCAACTGGAGGTTGTCTTGGCTATGTTTTAATGTGTTATGGCCATGCATAAGCCTGTTGTACCCTAGTTCCTTGTGGAAATCATGCTCAAATATGGGGTGGAAATGGTGTTGAGAGATTAATGAACACACTGGCCTATGTTTGGGTGCAATGTTGCTATGACATAGCTTGTTGCAGGACAAATTCATCTTCAAGATAAGTATTCTCTAGTTTTTCTTAACTCTGCAATGTATTTTCTTATGAATGTGTTGAATGCTTATTAGATGATTTAAGTAGAGTTGTTGTTGTTATATTTTCCTGCCTTTTACTTCTGCATATGTATTTGGTTTCCAATTCATTTTTCATAAGTTCATGGAGGATAGAATCCCATTACAGAGTCAGAATACATATAACTTAGCATTTCCACCCCTTGGAGTCCTCTTGCGGAACCTAGAAGAAAGGAGGCGGAAAGAGAAGTTAAATTGGGTAGAATGTTGGTTTTCCACACCCTGGATTCCACCTACAGAAGGTGGAAGAAGAAAAGAGTTGGAAATTCTAAGCTAAAGTGTATATTTCTACACCCCAGAGTTTCCCTGTGGAAGGAGGAAGGCTTAAGGAAGAAATCATGAAATGGATAGATAAATGAAGCCAAGTGTGGGTTTTCTGTGATCTAGAGCCTACCGGTGGAAGAAAGAAGGCAGAAGTTGAACAAACGAAGGTGTCGATTGTTGGTTTTCCAATTCCCAAGTTCCACGGTGGAAGGCGTAAAGGAAGAATGTGGAAGGCAAGAAGTGGTCATCTGATCTTGTCAATTTGTTGAGTTTCTAATTCCCAAGTTCCATAGCAGAAGGTGGAAGGGTGGAATGTAGAAGGTAGGAAGTGGTTGAATGACTCTGTTTCTTTTATCTTTCTGATTCTTGGATTCCACAGCGGAAGTACAAAAGGGGAGTGTGGAAGGAGAAGTGAAGAATGGATAGGTTCAGTGTGAAAAATATTCTCCGTGTCACAGAATGGATCTGTCAGGGGAAGAATGACTGTTGCAGTGGTTTCTAAGACCGAGAGTGAATGTTAAGGGATTTTACATGACCCATGACTAAGTTAAAGAGAATTTTAAATTATTCTAGATATCAGTCAGGTGTATGGGCATCGGGTTCATGGACATCGAGCTATCAGAACGAGCAGATGAGGTCACGCTTCTCCTCCAAGTTGGGAGGGGACATGACAGTGTAGTATTATAGCTAATGGTTACAACATTGGGCCTGGATGGGCTAAGAGAATAGCTTTCAGAGCTATTGGTTGAAACATTGCACCTCATACTGTGTTTAAATTTTGAAATTTTTATGCAACTAACAATATGTTTGCTAACACATTTTTGTAGAGGCATAGTGCAGATTAGAAAAGTGGGTTTTGGCTCATCCATGAGAACCTACAACATGAATGATGCATAGGATCCCTATGGGAATGAGGCAGATGCTATGGGTGAGAACATTAGAGTTGGAAATGCTAAAACATAGTCTAATGGAAGGAGATTTCAAGAGAATCCACCAGATTTTGCAGCCACCATGAGAAGCCAAAGGGTGGAGATGCAAAGTTACATAGAAGATAATGGAAGGATGATTAAAGTTCAGGAAGTGTAGAATCAACTGAATGCATCCATGCTGCAAATTTTAATAGACATCCAAAGGTGGATGAACTCTAGGCATCAAACAGTAAATCTGGAAGGAAGTAGGAGCAATACTAAAAGAATAAAAAGGTCTTCCAGTGGATCATTTGACTTTGAAGGATCCACTGGGGGTTTAATCTCTTCATCTCATAGGGATAAGAGGAAGAGGAGTTACTAGAACACTTCACGTGATGAATTCAAGAAGGATAATCCTCCTACATTTGATGGTGAGGTAAAGAAAGGTCAAGAAGTTGAAGCTTGGCTTCTTGGGATGAGAAAATATTTCCAAGTCCAAGACTACTATGGAAATATGAAGGATAGGGTAGCCATATTCAACTTGATTGGAAGAGAATCCATATGGTGGGAGTACCTTAGACAAGTGAAGAAGATCAGTGAATGGAATATTGTGTTGAAGTATTTCCATAAATTTAGGAAAAATTACCTCTCTGATAGGTACTATGATGATAAGATTAAAGAATTCCATGAGCTAAAATTGGGACAACTGACCATGGAAGAATATGCAAACAAATTCTTGGATTTGTTGAGGTATGTCAGATACATCAGAGATGATAAAGTGAAAATTCAGCGTTTCCTGAGTGGGATACCTCAGTCATATAAGGACAGGATTGAGTTTGACGAGCCTAGAACTCTAGAAGAGGCTATCAGGAAGGGTAAGTGTTGCTATGATCAGAACAAAAGCAAACCTGATTACCATAAAGAATGAAAGGACAAGAGGAATGAGAAGTTTGATTGACGGAAGAAAGGTTTTAAACCTTCTCATTTCCGAAATCAGAAAAGGAAACCATCACAATCCATGACTCAGAGAGCTAGAGTAATGGGATACATTCCAAGAGACCTAAAAGAGATCAGAGAACCACTCCAATCTTGCGGATGTGGAGGAAACCATATGCACAGGAATTGTTTGCATTAGAATGGGAATGTGGGTGAAGCTCACAACATTCAAGAAGCTGAAACTATGGGTCAAGTAGCAAGGACTATCCCTAGAATTTATGCAGTGCTAGAGGACCATCAGTTAGATCATCAGTCAACTATGGTTGAAGTTGCAGCTAAAATTACTGAGCAACCTGTTTCTATTTTGATTGAACCTGGATATACACACAGTTATATTACTCCTAGAATTGTTGGGATTTGTGCTTTTAAGAAATTAAAGCATCACAAATCATGGTTAGTTCAAATTGCCACTAGAACCAAGAGAAAGGTTAATGAAGTGGTAGAGAAGTGTCCATTAGTCATGGATGGGTTAGTCGCCTATGTAGACTTGAATATTCTACCACTTGGTTCCTATGATATTCTCATTGGAATGGATTGGTTAGAAGCTCACAGAGTAAAGATTTATTTTTATAATAATACTTTTGAATGCATGGATGAAGAAGGAAACCTAAGAGCTGTAAGAGGCATTCCAAAGGTGATTTATGTTAGGCAGATTTCAGCAATGCAACTGAAGAAATTATGTAGGAAAGGTTTCCAATTGTATGCAGCCCATGTTTTGGAGGCAGTAGAGAATGAAACTCTCAGGTTCAAGAAATTTCATGTATTGCAGGAATTTAGGGATGATTTTATTGATGAAATTCCAGGGCTTCCTCTAAGGAGAGACATTGATTTCACAATTGAACTTGTGCCTAAAGAAGCACCGGTGTCTAAGACAATATACAGGATGAGCACACCAGAATAGCTAGAGTTGAAGATGCATTTGCAGGAGTTGTTGGAAAAGAAGTATATCAGGCTGAGTATGTCCCCTTAGAGAGCACCAGTGTTGTTTGTGAAAAAGAAATATGGTACACGTAGGTTATGTATTGATTACAGACAGTTCAACAAAGTCACTGTGAATAATAAATACCCTTTACCTTGAATTGATGTCCTCTTTGATCAAATTAGAGGAGCAAAGGTATTTTCCAAGATTGACTTGAGGTATGGTTACCATAAGGTAAGAATCACAGATGAATATATTCATAAGATAGCCTTCAGAACAAGGTATGGGCACTATGAATTTGTGGTGGTACCATTTGGTCTCACAAATGCACCAACTACATTTGTGTGTCTCATGAATAGTGTTTTTAGCAGGTATCTAGACAAGTTTGTTCTTGTTTTACTTGATCACATTCTTATTTATTCTAATAATGAGGAAGCGCATGAAGAACATTTGAGATTGACATTGAAATTGCTAAGGAAGCATAATTTCTATGCAAAGTTGAGAAAGTGTGACTTCTATAAAGATAGAATTCATTATTTGGGTCACATTATCTCAGATGAAGGAATATATCTGGACCCTAAAAAGGTTGAATCCATTATGAATTGGCCAACTCTAAGAAATGTGACAAATTTGAGGTCTTTTATGGGACTTGAAGGATACTACAGGAGGATCATTGAAGGATTCTCCAAGGTTTCACATTCATCACTTATTTTCAAAAGAAGGAGATAAAGTTTGAATGGACACCAAGATGTGAAGAAAGCTTTGAGTAGTTGAAGAATATTCTTACAAGTGCACCAGTATTGAATAATGTAGACCTAGAAAATGATTTTGTGGTGTGTACTGATGCATGTAATCAAGGAATTGGAGGAGTTATTATGCAAGACAGCCATGTGGTATGCTATGAGTCAAGAAAATTGAAGGAGCATGAGAAGAACTATGCTACTCATTATTTAGAACTTGCAGCCATAGTACATGCTCTCAATATGTGGAGGCATTACTTAATGGGAAGAAAATTCGAGCTAAGGATAGACCATTGTGGTTTGAAATACTTGTTTGATTAGCCAACATTAAATGCTAGGAAAGTTAGATGACTAGAGTTTTTGTGTGAGTTTGATTTTGAAATCAAACACATAAAAAGAAAAGAAAATAAAGTGGTTTATGCACTCAGCAGGAAGGTGCATGAAATGCATGTGGCATCTCTTAGTATTTTCCAACCATATTTGAGACAACATATTGTTGATCATATTGATGAGGATAAAATGTATGTGTAGATAAAGGACAAGGTGCAACAACAAAGTCTTGAAAAGAAGCATGTGGGATATAAATTGAAAAAAGATGAACTTTTTACCTATAAGAACAAAAATTTTATTCCAAACGTAGAAGACTTGAGGAGAATTGTTATGGATGAGATCCATAAAGCTCCATATTTTGGTCACCCATGATATCAAAATACAATTGCTACAGCGAGAAAGCAGTATTTTTGGCTAGGTATGAAAGAGGACACTGATGAGTATATTTCAAAGTGCATGAAATGTAAGTAGGTGAAGGTTGAGCATCAACAACCAACAGGGTTATTGCAGCCTTTTCCAGTTCTAGAATGGAAATGGGAAGTTATTTCCATGGATTTTATTACAAGATTTCGAATGACTTGGAGAGAACATGATTCCATCATGGTTGAGGGGGACAAGTTAACAAAGGCAACACATTTTATACCAGTTAATTCCACATATAAGACTGATGCAATCACAAAAATATTCATGAAGGAGATTTTTCAGATTGCATGGATTGCCTTAGGAAATTATTTATGACGGGGATACCAAGTTCAGTTTCAATTTTTGGAAGGGTTTGTTTGCATATTTGGGTACAAAGTTGAACTTCAGCACTTCGTACCATTCTCAAACTGATGGTTAGACAGAGAGAGTGAATCAGATGCTTGAAAAAATGCTTCACATGTATGTGATGGACAAACCATCCATGTGGGAGGATTATTTACACTTGGTAGAATTTACATATAATAATGGACACAAAGCATCATTGTGAATGAGTCCATATGAAGCCTTGTATGGAAGAAGGTGTAGGACACCAGTAACTTGGGATAATCTAGTGAACAAGATTTTGCTCGGTCCAGAATTTCTCAAGGAAATGGACCAAGAGGTTGCAAAGATTAGGAAGAACCTAAAGGTATCCCAACATAGATAGAAAAGTTATGCCGACAAGCATAGAGTGCATAAAGAGTTCAGTGTTGGGGATCATATGTACCTTAGAGTGAGGGAAAGGAAGAGTTCCTTGAATCTTGGAAGCTGTGACAAGTTGTCACCTAGATATTGTGGGAATTTTGAAGTGCTTGAAGAATAGGGCTAGTTTCATATAGACTTCCATTTCCTGCTAGCACTAGAGATCATAATATTTTTCATGTTTCTTTGCTTAATAAATATATGTACATGATCCTAACCATGTGATAAATTGGTATGTTATTTAGGTGGATCCCGAGAGAGAGTTCCAAACCGAGCCATTGCGCATCCTCGATAGGAATGTCATAATGCTCCATAATCGAGCTATTGGACAGGTGAAGGTGCAATGGGAGCACTATAGTCCTGAAGAGGCTACGTGGGAGTTGGAGGATCCCATGCGATTGGCACATCTAGTTTTGCTCAATTTTGTAAAGCACTGAGGACGATGCTAATGAAGGGGGAGGGGAATGTAACACCCCGATTTTGACCCCATGGTATTAAAATTATACATCATGTATATATTTTATTTAAATCATGGCGAGGAGCTCAAGGACAAGGCCTTGCCATTGATTTGGTGTTTTGTGTATCAATGATCAAGGTTGATGCTAATGGTTATGGTGCTATGTCAAGCACAATATATTTTGGAACACCATGTAAAAATGTAATTAATAAATTACCATGATTATCTATGCACTGCAACGTGAAATAGATGGGGGCATGATTTCACAAGGAATAGGGAGGTGATTTAGTCAAACTCCTGAGCCAATTGGGTGAGAACAGATGTCAATGGGGAAACCCTTAAACCCTCAACTACCTTTTGTCCTATGTCCTCAATCATTCATTTCTTCTAGAAGTTGGTTGAGGCAGTTAATGCCTTGGGAAAAGCAAGGCATGGTAGTCTAATCTCGTGTCTGAGTAAGCCTATGAGCGTTAGTCTGGGAAGTCGCATTCTTGCTTCTGCAGCAAGAAAGAAAGTGGATTTGTGCTAGTCTGTCCTTTCTCTCAGTCACAAGAAGGTTTTTTTGTTGTTCGGGGGAGGAGGGTGGACTCATTCGTTCATTGTTGAGCATGCAGACATTGTTCCCATCGAGGGGTTCCTCTACATTGATAGTTGTTCACTCATGTGCATTGTGGTGATACAACTATTCAGATTTGTAGAAGTGTAGTTCTGCAATGTATTACTATGTCCATCATTGAATCTTGTTGTGGCGTGCATCCCTGTTTTGGTCTGAGAGACTTATGAGTGGAAGAGGCCCAGAATTGGATGAAAAATATAGTGAAGAGAGGAAACTCATAGACATAGTAAGAGGGGCTGGAAAATCTTCTATGCACACCCTGAAGAGAACTAGAAGGGAAGGCATGGCCTGAGGGACTATGTAGCAGTGAAGTGAATACTTCCTTGTGTTGGGTGTGTAGGTATTCTGGAATGCCAAGCTGGATAGATCTAGTTTAGGTTTCCATAGCTCTGTGGTTGAGCTCACTAGATTAGCAATTCTACCTTCCCACTGCCTTAGCAGCCTAATAATCCCAAAGTTGGTTTGGATGAGTTTTGGTGTGCATTTGACCAGGTGTGAGTCATTGTTTTGATGTGTTTTGGCCATGTGTGAGCCTGTTGTTCCCTAGTTCCTTGTGGAAATCATGCCCAGCTTGGGGGTGGAAGTGGTTTTGAGAGATTAATGAAGACAATGACCTATGGTTGGGTGGAACCTTGCAGTGACATAACTAGTTGTGGGACAACTTCATCTTCAAGATAATTTTTCTCTGGTTATTCTTAATTCTACAATGTATTTTCTAATGAATATATGAATGTGTTGAATGCTTGTTAGATAATTTAAGTAGAGTTGTTATTGTTGTATTTTCTTGCATTTTACTTTTGCTTATGTATTTGGTTTCCAATGCATTTTTCTTGAGTTCATGGAGGATAGAATCCTGTTACAGAGTCAAAATACGTCTAACTTAGTGATTCCACCCCTTGGATTCCTCCTGCAAAAGGAAGAAGGAGGGAGGCGGAAAGAGAAGTTAAATCAGGAAGAATGCGTGTTTTTTGCAATTCGGATTTCGCTTGCGGAAGGAGGAAGATGGAAGCGGAAAAATGTTGGAAATTCTAAGGTAAATTATATATTTCCACACTCTAGAGTCCTCCTACAAAAGGAGGAAGGAAGGAGGCAACAAATGGTAAACATAAAGATAAATGAAGCCAAGTGTGGGTTTTTTGCGATATGGAGTTCACTGGCGGAAGGTAGAAGGTGGAAGGTGAACAAACGAAGGTGTTGATTGTTGGTTTCTTGATTCCTGAGTTCCACAATGGAAGGTGGAAAGATGGAATGTAGATGGAAGGAAGTGGTCAGTTGATCCCATCAATTTGTTGAGTTTTCAATTCCCGAGTTCTGAAGAGGAAGGAGAAAGGGGAAAAAGTGGAAGGAGGGAAGTGGTTGAATTAATCTGTTGCACTTAGGTTTATGATTCCCAGATTCCACGGTGGAAGGCGGAAAGGGAAGTGCAGAAGGCGAAGTGCAAAATGGAAAGATTTAGCACAGAAAGGGTTCTCCGGGTCACATAATGGATATGCCAAGGGTAGAACAACTGTTATAGTGGTTTCTAATCCTGAGAGTGAATGTTAAGGGATGTTACATGACCCACGATTGAGTTAAATATAAGTTTAAATTATTCTAGTTATCAGTCAGGTGTATGGCTGTTGGTTTCATGGACATCGAGCTATTAAAACGAGTAGATGAGGTCACGTTTCTCCTCCAGGATGGGAGGGGACGTGACATCAAGTTTGAAACCATCATCTAGCGATATTAGTTCATTTAATATGAAAGGATATGGATGGGATTATTCAAGGATTGGATTGTATCATTGGAAATGTAAGGGGATGGAGGAGTAGTTCATGGATAAGGGTGAAAGGATGCACCAAAAAAATATGTTGGGGATGATATGCATGAAGTACAAAACTCATGCAAGTTGGACTGGAAGCTAGGGCGGTAGAATTGGAGGCTCAATTGGCTCGAATGCAGTAGTAGATACAAATAAAAGGTATTAAGGGTGAATATATCACATGGATGCATGACCCTGCACTAATGCAGATAGATCGGTCTAAACCTCATCGCTCAATTTTGTCATGTGTTGTTTTGTCAAAATGATTTTGTGTTAATATGTTAGAATTTATGTCTATAGTTACATAATCTTAGAATATAGTAGCAAGTTAGGGATAATGTTTGAAAGTGTAGTATTTTTATTTTTCTATGTACTGCACTGGTGGAATGATTGCTTAAAGCAAGTTTTATTGTGTAATATTGGTGTTTACCCCACTTTTAATATAAAAAGTTAACTATTCTTGTAAACAAATCTCATACAAATTAATTTTTCCAAAAGAAAAATTAATGATCACAATTGTCACTAAGAGCAATTATTTTCTATTTGATTTGCATAGTTTTCATGGCATAGTGATAAATGCAATGAGAGAATGATTGCAATGGTTACTATTAATTTAAAACATGTTATAGAAAATTTTGACATTATAAATCCCAAGTGGCTACTAGCGATGGTAGACATGGGTCTATCAAGGTTGCTAAAAAGTGTGTGCATAGTTTATGAAAAGCTCAGCCAAAGCAATTTGCCCATGATTATATAATCTTGTGATCTTTTTTTTTCAAAAGACAGCGGCATATAAAATGAAATGAAAATAAAATTCCATTATTTACAAACTTTTGTAAGTGCTAAATTGACAATGGTAGTACTTTGTATTATCTAATTGTTTCTATTCATTGATTTTCTACTTCGAAATCTATAAAATAGTAAATTGGAAACGTGAATTAAAATATTCAAAGCATGGTTTTTTCTAAGGATTCAAATATTATACCCTTTTATAGTATTCTAGCTAACTATTTGGATGGAAAAAATATTTCTACAGATATTTATGTGTATATTCCATTAAAAACATATATAATATACTATTATAAATTGTAATATTTTTGTGAGGCTTAGCAATTTAATCACAATTTATGTAAACATAAATGAATGTTTAATCTAATCGGTGATTGTTGGACCTAGGAGAATATACAAAGAATCTAGTTATAATTCTTTTAGGAAGTATTAAGAGCTCGGTCACGCAACAGAGGAAGTTATGGCGGAGGAAGAAGGGTATTGGAGGAAGCTGCAACATAGGAAGTTGTGATAGAGGAAGAGATAAGGCAGAAGAAGTAGCAGGAGAAGGGAAGCCGTGATAGAAGCAGCCTCAAAGGAAGAAGTCCATGAAAGAAGGGAAATATGTGATGAGATTAGCCACAAAGAAAGGAACCAAGATAGACAACATGCAAAAAATGAAAAGGACAACTCAAGAGATTGTGGGTAAGAAGCCGAATAGAGTCACACCTATTTTACGGAATAAAGAATCTTTGTAATTTGGGTTGATAATTCCTATTGACAATTGTAACAGGAATGTATGAGAATGGGAATAATAGACCATTTGCTAACATAATGAATTCAGTTGATAATGACATGTAAAGAGTATATAAAGGGAAGAACCCAAGTTGTATGCGGGGTGACTTACCTCCTCCTCTATTACTTCCTAGTATTTCAGTTCCGAGTGAGTCAGCTATGTCTGTTACTTCCTTGTGAGTCCGTGGTTGTTTGAAGAGACAAAGAGTCAAAGATAACAATTAGTCGATCCAGGATGTGTGTGGAAGGAAAATAGAGTCAAAGAGAAGAGTTAGTCAATCCAATTTGTGTGTGGATATACCATAGAGTGAAAGAGGGAAGACTCCAAATATTTGCAGCTAAAGAGCATGAGAGGAGAGAAAATTCTATATAGACAATAATATCTAGAGAAAAGTATGCAATTGAGTGTGTAGACAAAAGGTGCATATATTTCTCATTCCAGATGAATAGTTACTTTGTTTCTTTTTCTAAATGCGTTTCCATGTTAAATACTTTGTTAATGTGTATTTGATAAATGTATTTGTGTGGCATGAATGTATGTTGTGAATAAGTTCTTATGTATTTTCTTATAAATAGTCTTGTATGCATCTGTCATGTTTTTCCCTGGTCTAAATAGATATTAATTCATTATATTGACTATTGCAATCCTCGTCGATGGACAAATAGAGTAATATTCTGAATGTGCATAATAAATATAAGTAAGACACCCACTATATTTGGCCGAGTGAGTTGGTAATGTGTTGTGAGAGGAGAAATCCCTACCCAACTAAAGAAACATGGTTCTGATAGTTACCCATAAAATATATCTTGGGTGAGACTGCATCTATGTCGTAGGTGTTCTTGACTAATCCTTTCTCTATCGGGTCGATATCTTGGGATTTGTTGTCATACAATGAAGGTTTGAACCTAGCCTCGAAGGGGTGAATGCCAACAAAGAGTTTTTTCGTTGTGAACCTAAATAATTGTGGTGAGGGATATGTTTTAGCATCCAACGAAGCTATAAATTCAAGAGTGGGTGGATTCTAAAGCATTAGAGTTTGCATGAGAAGAAAATGAAGGATCACAGTTGAATCCAACAACAGTGGTTGGAGCGATACCTTTATACAAATATTCACAAGGTTTTATTTTCTGAGTTTCCTATTGTGTTGTATGAATGGTTGTCGAAGTTAGAAACCCAACACAAACATTTCCAAGGAGGGGGACTGACAGAGTCAATTCCTTAGTTGATCCAACGATTGAAGAGTATTAGAAACCCTGTGTCGAGGGATGTTGATTTTTGGGTAGACAGTATTTTGGAGGGATACATTACTCAGTTTTTTTTTTGACACAATAACATCATATAGTGAGGCGCAAATAACATTTTTCCAAGGACCATGAGGAATATACATGACATATTTAACAATTTGGATAAATATGCTTGTATGAAAATAAGGAATCCTGAGAAGAGAGTCTGGTGAGTAAAGAACTGTATATAAATATCTATGTTATGTCACAGAAGAAGTGCACGAAAATTGGATCAAAGTAAGATGAAATGTTTCCTGGTGATAGTGGAAGGAGATTTTGTTCGAGAAAAAGAAAAAAAATTGTGGTAAGAAGAGGAAGTTGTAATATGACCATAGGAGAAGACTACGAGTTGACGTCATATTTTGAAGAAGGTTCTTGCGATGAAGAAGAGGAATATCAGTCTATATCAGAAAGAGAAGAAGAAGAAGAAGAAGAAGAAGCATAAGCTCTAGATATAGAGTATGAGTACAGAACGCCCACAACCCCACCTACATCTCTGGAGGTAATATCTAAAAACTTGTCTCCTAGTCGATTTGTAAATAAAGCTAACAATAATAGTGGAAATAGTGGACAAGGGAGTCCTTCTAGCTACACTTTTTGTCCAAGCATAACATGAGTCAATATAATGGCCGTAAATGATATTAAGTTGTCGATATTCAATGGAAACGGGTTAGAAGACCCAGAGAAACATTGGTTTCTATGTGAATTCGTATAGACTGTGCTACAAGTCAAGATGATGAAATAAATAAGGAACATATGATCATATATTAACGCTCGACCAAATTCTAGAGGGGATTAATAGATTAATTTAGGAATCCTAAATATGAATCTCGATGTATTACCGTGATTAAAGAGATTAAGCAATTTCCTACATAGTCTATGTGGGACTTCGACCGAAGGTTTAAGACATTAATGGATAAAGTAAGCTTTCAGATGTTGGATGTACATCACAAGAAATGGTTTATTGTAGCACTATTGCTTCACATATGAATTCCATTGATGCAATAGAAGATTGTGTCATAGACTGAATCTCTCGATACAACAATGAAGTTGGAATCCTCATTGATTGGAAATATCGGTGTAGGAATGATGCATATTCACTCACAAATAGCTAAACTTATGATGAAACTCCATGACATTAATAAAGGGAAGGAATTCCAAGAAGAAGTCACGTGTACCAGATGCAGAACTGAAGGACACCACAATGAAAATTGTCTGGTGTTCATGAACTATGTCGCAGTAGGAGCACTGAATTTGATTAAGGGAAAAGGGATTCCTTGGTATAGAATATGTCAGACTAGAGGCCATCGATTGGAAGAGTGCTTGTACTTGAAGAAGATTTTAAGCACATCGGCTAGTTTGTATTGTAAATTTTGTAAATCTATATGCCATGATGAGAAGGATTGTAAATATTTCCAACTGCTGTAGGAGAAAATGGTGGATTCCTATTTAATGAAGAATGAAGAGAATATGCAAGATAAGTGAGCCCCAGTTTAATATTTATTGACTCAATATAAACAAAATTTGTATCCTGAATCCCAATATCAACAAAATCAATATCCGCAACAACAATACCCTCAACCAAAGGGGGCTGTAAATTTTCAAGGTCGAGGACAGTAATAAGGAGGAGGAGGATTTAATCGTGGAAGAGGCCAAATAATATGTTATAATTGTGGACAACCAGGACATTTTGATAGGGACTATGTGAGCCCGAAAAATACATGTTTGTATTGTAAATCCTTTCATCATATCGTCGAGCAATGTCCACAATTCATCATGAAGTGATTGGTTCGAACTATGGGAAATACCAATCCTCTACAAAATCCTAACCTGAATGACAACCACAACATCCAGATGATTTATGTTGATCCGGTAGAATAAAATATTGTTGTTGTGACAAGAGGAGGTGCTACAACTGGAGCAAACTAAAATGTACAGCAATACCAACCATATGTGCAACCGACAACGCAAAAGAAAGTATTGTTCAATGTCCAAAAGAAAAAGAATTATTCTAGGACGTGGGACCATAATTTGTTGACAGGAATCAAGTTTTGGCGTCGACTCCTGCACTACCATGAAGACTGATAAGGGAGATGCCCAAAAGATTCGATCAGCTATTTCGAAAGAAACCAACAGGAAAGGTCAATAAACTTAAAGAATTTTTTAAAAGTTACTTATCACTAATACATGATAAATATGTTGTCATAGAATTGAGATCTCTAATAGAAGAACGTCAAGAAGAACTGCGACTAGACAAAACAATAAACCAAGTGGGAAAAATATTCAAGACTTGTCACGAATTAAGAATGACTGCCCAAATAAGAGATTAAGATATGGATTACATTATCCTAGATTTGGGATATGATGTCAACATTTTGACGAGACGGACATGGGAGAGAATGGGGAAACCGATACTGGATTGGTCTCCCATTCAACTCAGATTAGCAAATCAATCAAAATCCTTGCTATCGATCAACCAAATCAGGTACCCGCTGATGTAGAAGGTATGAGAACATATGATGATTCTGAAGTGATCGACATTATCGATGACACAAAGACGTATCCTAGACTTTTAGGGATCGGCTGGGAAATTGGTAACCAGACCATGATAAATTTTAAGAAAAGAATCTTATCATTTGAAGATTTAGAGCTAAGGGTGGTTGCACCGATTGATTTTCTATAAGGACAAAGCTATTGCAAACTAGTACACAGTGAGGGACAAGGCTATTATCTTGACCATATCTATAACATCACATATACAAGTGACAATTATGTAAATCCAATAGCTGGCAAAAATATTAGTTGGTGGAGAACTAGATCTTGTACATCAAATTTCAGTGAAGCATTGGAAAATTGGTAGAAACAGATCCATGAAGTATCCATGAGAAAGTGCACAAGAATTAAAAGGTCTATGTGATGGGTAAGAACTAAGGCAAGTGAGTTTACTATGCATGAAGGTTTACCTAACCTTGCATCCTTTCTAACATTGTTTGAATAAAATATTGCAAAACATCAGAACTTGTCCGCCCTGGACTTCATGGTGAAACATACACCCACCAGATGGTGGGTTGCACATAAAGAATCTATCTCAGAATGGCCACAATTTTGAATATTTCTAGAGATAAGGTTCATAGAAGAGATCAGTTATACTGGTCAAAAGTATACAAGATTGACTAATCTTGTCAACCATATTGATTATTGTCGTGCGACATGGGAGGCATGTCTACGACAAGAATGGGTTCATCAATTCATACACACATTAGATATGATACCAAGGAGCTGGTATAGATCAGTTGACCTGAGATGAGGAACAATTAAATGGGATGATTTAGCTACTATATTCAACAACACATTTGAATTTGTTGATGATCATCCGTTAATTCATGTCACATGGTGAGTAATTGAGATAAAGATATTTGAAGATATCCATGTCGCAATGACAAACTTCAATCAGTGTGGTGCAACAATTCACTACTGGATGGAGTGCTACAATGTGACAGGAGAACCTAACAACAATGACCCACTCAACGTAAACATACACGAGTCTAAAGGTATGCACGCAGTGGAAGGTTTTGGTATTTCTAGTGACCAGTTTCTAAATCCCTTGAAAATCAAGAAAGTAAATATTTGATCGATGAATAATCCAAAATTTTCCAATATTGGAGATTATTGGGATGATGAGACTATCAAGAAAATCATTAATCTGTTGCATGAGTTTCAAGATTTGTTCCCTACAAATTCTCATAGATGAAAGAGATCATTGAAGACCTAGGAGAAATGAATATACCTTTGAATCCCAACGCAAAACAAGTAAAGAAATGACCATACCGACTGAATCCATGGTATAAAGAAAAATTCAAGGTAGAGATGAACCAAATTCTACGTGCAGGTATCATATAACCTATAAAAGAATCAAAATAGATCAACCCAATAGTAGTATAAGACAAAAAGGATACGGGTGAAGTAATAATTTGCATCAACCTGAGAAAATTGAAAGACACTTGTTTACATGACCCATTTCTGACTCCATTTACATATGAGGTACTAGAGAGTGTCAGGGGTCAAGAGATTTATTCATTCAGTAATGGTTTCTTTGGTTACCATTATATTACAATCACAAAGGAAGACCAACATAAGACAACCTTTGTGACAAAGTGGGGTTGTTTCCAATACATGGTAATTCTCTTTTAACTCAAGAATGCTCTTGCTATTTTTTCTAGAATAGTAGTTGTTTCCTTTAAATATTTTATTCATAAATTTATTGAGGTCTACTTCAATGATTGGATAGTATCCAGGATCATTAAGGATCGTATTCAGAGCCTCAGGATGATGCTAGAATGCTATCGCCAATATCAAATTTCACAAAACTTAAAGAAATGTATCTTTTGTTCCCCGTTTGGAATTTTTTTGAGCCATGCATGTAGTGTGTCACTATAGAATCTTGGTTGAACCTGCCAAAATTGTGATTATTGTCCACCTACCACCACCTAAAGTGGTGAAGAAATTGAGAGCTACATTGGAACATACATGATACTACAAAATTTTTATCAAAGGATATGCAGAGGTAATTGTTTTGATGGATAAGTTACTGAAGAAATATGTTAAGTTCCACAAGATGGAAACTTTACAAGAGAGTCTAGATACTTTAAAGAATAAGATGGTTATTGTTCCCACACTTTTATTTTCATATTGGAAAAATGATTTTCATGTACATGTCAATGCATCATCTATCGCACTTGGTGTGGTGCTAATGCAACCTAGTGAAGGGTTGATTGATCATCATATTGCCTTTGCCAACAGAAAACTGCCAACAACAAAGAATAGCTAAGCTATGTGCGATCCTTAAATTCATACACTACTTGTTGGGTGGACATTTTAAGATGTACATAGCTCACTCAACATTGAAATACCTCATTAACAAGCCATTGTTTATGGGGAATATTTTCCGTTGGCTTCTCCTTTTTTAAGAATTAGACTTTGAAGTTATGGTTAAACATGGTCAACTCAATTCATGACCAGATCACTTTTCAAGGATTGAAAGTGGATACAAACCAGGTAACCTCGATGATAGTCTCCTTGATGCGCAACTATTTATGATAACAATGTTTGGTGACTAGTACAGAGACATCATATTATTTTTTAGTACGGGTTATGCACTAGCTGAATTTACTACTATGGAAAAGAAGCAGTTAGTTGTGCGAGCTGCAGAATTCTAGTTGATCATTAGACAGTTATATAAAACAGGCCCTAATGAGATTCTTCGTCACTTCGTATTGGAACACGAGCGACCAATGATACTAAACAAAGAAAATGTTGGTGTCGTGGGAGGAAATTACATTGGAAGAGCTATGGTGCAAATGATATTGCAAGCAGGATTTTGGTGGCCTACCATGCATTCAAATGCCTGAGAATAGTGTCGCAGTTGTGATGTTTATTAAATAATTGGGAATTTGTCACGATGTGATGAAATTCCATTGGTACCACAAACAACTCTACAGGAATTTGATAAATGGGCCATTAATTTTGTGGGTCCAATTAGTCCAATAAGGAAAGTGCACATGTGCTAGATACATAATTAATGCGACCGACTACCTGACCAGATGGGACGAAGAAGCACTAGTAAAAGATTGTACTATTGCAACCACTGCTAAATTTTTATTTGAAAATGTTGTGCCTAGATTTGGCTGCCCAAAAAATTTGATAAGAGGCTAAGGCACACACTTTGTCAACCAGTTGATTGAGGAACTTACAGAAGAATTCAAGATCCAACATTGAAAGACAACGCCATATCACCCTAAACCGAATGGTGATGTCGACTAATTTAACAAATCTTAGAGAATGTGTTGACAAATATTTGCAATGTCCAAAGAGATGATTGGGATCAGAAAATTTCTGCAGTACTGTGGGCATATTGCATGACTTGTAAGAAGTTGACAGTATGTACTCCATTTTGTTTGGTATATAGACAAGAAGTTGTGATTCCCATGGAATACATTGTTCCCAGCCTAAGGATTGTTGCGATCATGAAAATTATATATGTTGGTAATGTAGAGGAAAGACTATCACAGCTAATACAGTTGGAAGAATATCATTTTGTTGCAGGATACCATCAAAATGTTGAGAAAGAATGAAATAAAGTATGGCATGATCGTCACATTAAGAACAATCAATTTCAAGTAGGAGGACTTGTTCTTTTGTATGATAGAAAATTATTCAAGCATATGGGTAAGCTAAAAACACACTAGTTAGGACCGTATATTATCACGAATATCACTTACGTGGGCACAACACAATTGCAAAATTTGGATGGAACACCTGTCATAAAATTGGTAAACAAAATTCAGATAAATCCTTATCAGGGTAGCCACGACTTGGTCAAATGAAAAAAAAAGAGAAAAGAGAAAAGAGAAAAAGAGAAACCCTCTAAATTTTTGTTGTTTTAACCGCAAGAAACCCGTTGTCTTAAAAGCAAATATCGACACAAATTGCTAGTAAGTTTCAAGCAGAGGAAAATTGTCACAGACTCTGTGTCTATCACAAGTAGAAAATTTAAGTCAAATACAACCCATCTGTCATAGGAAAAGGAATATATCAAAAAAAAGATACTAGTCTAAAGAAACAATGGTGTTGTCACAAAATGAATTTGAGTTGCAGAAATTAAAGCTGGCCATCATTAATTTGAAAATACTAAGAGAGTTTGGAAACATCCTTTTTGGGTCACTTCGGTCATTATTGCACCATAACTACTAGTGATGTGACAGGCGAGTGGCATTTTCTTTGTAATCACTCAGACGATTACCCATGTGGAAGAAATGAAAACTACCTTTCCATTGATTGGTTGTGCATGTGAAGGAATGACTAATTGAACAGGTAGACGTTATCAAGATTCACACCTAACTTTCATTTCATTCTACTGCATTCAAAAAGAGAAATCGATGTATGCAACTGCAAGAGCCAAACTGGTATTTCTACAGAGCATGGTTATTTCAATTTTCAACACAAGCATAGTTGTAGAATCCATTGTTGAGACTATGTCACCCACACTCATTATGGAATATATCGTCGGATATGTTCCACCGCAAACAGGGGCTAGACTAAACACTGAACACGTTCCAGTCATCCCTGAAGTAAAGTTACAACCTGAACCACCTGGTTCGTCAACGAAGAAATGTTTTGGCACTTCCAAGAATAAATTCATTTCAGCACTAACAATGGAAGATGAAGAAGCAACGATTGAAATTCAGCTACTAGATAGTATTACACCTAAACCATCAGATCACCCACTAGTAGACCCACCAAAACACAAAGTATTCATTAGTAAAATCCGTCGATCCGAATCATATTTCAAATAATGAAAAATAGCGACAAAATATTACAATGTTGCCATCAACTATGCAAGAAGATCAAGATATATTTGGTGATGATTACTTGAGGGAAGAAAATGAGATGGAATATATCATTGATGACAGAGAAAGGTTAATGAAAATTTTCTTCCTGTGGGGAGGAAGAAGTCAAATAATAGAATGTTCAGGAAAGCACTTGGGATTCCGTATTTATCTTTCTAAGAAGTCCAAAATATGATTGGTGATGTCGATGATATTTTCCTTCTCGTCGGTCCTACTGCTCCAAAGCAGTAACCTTTCAAACCGAAGAATGAAGGATAACATCAACAAAAGTTGTGAAGATGATAGAACAGGTAGAGGAACTATGTGCCAAGACCATCGAACAAGTTTCTCAAACTTGGGAAGAATTGATAGATGACGTCGAATTGGAGAAATTTGTAGAGCATTTGTGCACTGCAGAGACATAAGAAACTGAACTAAAGAATGAAATGAAGAAATTTCCCTTAGTAGAGAAAATTGATAAGGTTGTTGAAATGAAGAAAAATTAATAGCAAGCTGCAGCGCTCCGAACTCAACAGCAGCAGAGGACTCACAAAGTCACAAAGTTGCAGGTTGAAGAAGAAATAATTACAGGAATCATTCATCCTATACACCAGAAGGTGCGACGAGCACCAAAGTCCACAAGACTTGTGACATAGGAACAAATTAGTTCTCGCCTTATGGAAAACTTGCGGAAGGAAGAAGAGGATGTGTGATGAGAGACCGAGGAGATAGTGAAAATATTTCAAGATTTTTAAAGAAAAGTCATCATAACTATAAGCATTTTGGAGTACTGCAGCATGGATCAGGATGAACCATAGGTGAGTGTTGGGGTAATGTTGTCCCTAGAAGAAGATAGGTAAAATTTAGTTAGAATTATGCTACAAGGTATGAAGAGCTTGGTCTTGCGACAGAGGAAGTTACAATGGAGGAAGAAGGGTAATGGAAGAATCAATGCCATAGGAAGCTTTGACAAAGGAAGAAATAAGGAATAAGAATTAGTAGGAGAAGGGAAGTTAAGACGGAAGCAACCTCAAAGGAAGAAGTCCATTGCAGAAGGGAAAGACAAGATGAGATCAATCGCAACAGAAGGAACCACGATAGATGGTGTGAAATGAATAAAAAGGACAGGTCAAGAGATCTTGGGTAAGGAGTCGGCTAGTGTCATGCATGTTTTAGTAAATAAATCATCTTTGTATTTTGGGCTGATAGTGCCTACTAAAAGTTGTAACGAGATAATGTATGAGAATGGGAATGACAGCCTGTTGGATAACATAATGAAGTCAGCTGATAATGACATGTGAAGAGTCTATAAATGCAAGAACCCAAGTTGTATGCAGGTTACTTATCTCCTCTTCGAGTACTTCCTAGTCAGTCAGTTACGTCTATTACTTATTATTTAGTCTACGGTTGTTGGAAAAGTCGAAGAATCGAAGAGAAGAGTTAGTTGATACGGGTTGTTTGCGGATCGACCATTGTGTGAAATAGAGAATATTACATAGATCTGTGACTAGAGAGAATGAGGGGATAGAGAATTTTGTACAGAGTGTAGAAGAATATCTAGATAAGAGTCTATAGGTGTTTGAAGAGTCTATAGGTGTTTGTGCATACGAAAGGTACATATATTTCTCATTCCAAATAAAGAGCTCCTTTGTAGTTTTTCCTGCATAGGTTTCCACGTTAAATACCGTGTTAATGTGTATTTGATGAATGAATTTGTTTCATATGAATGTATGTTGTGAATAAGTGTTTACGTATTTGCTTAAAAATAGTCTTGTATGCATCTATCGCGTTGTTACTGGTCAGAATAGATATTAAGTCATTAAATTGACTATTTCAATCTCTGTCGACGAATAAATAGAGTAATATTCTGAATGTTCATAATAAATATAAGTAAGACACCCAACGAATTTGGTCGAGCGAGTTGGTAAGGTGTTGTGAGAGGAGAAATCCCCACCCAAATGTAGAAATATTGTTTCGGCAGTTACCCATAAGAGATATCTCAAATGATATTGCATTTGTGTCACATGCGCTACCCACTGATCCTTTCTCTGTCAAGCCTATTTTTGGGTTTGTTTGTCGTACAAAGAAGGTATGAACCTAAGTTGAAGGGACGAATGCCAACAATGATTATATTTTTTTAATGGTAAAAAAATAGCCAATTGGTGAAAATTCACCGTTTGAAATACCTTGATTCAAAGTAATAAACTATGTGCAACATATAAATAAACTCTACATGAGACTTAATGACAGTCAAACAATAACAATCATTATAACATGAATTTTGAAGCTTAAAAGTAATGACTACGAAACTAAATTTGATCAAGTTTACCTACGTATAATATAGTATAGAAATCATAATTGGGCTTGCATAGTGCCTTGGTCCCAATAAAACATAGATAATGTGTGAAGTGCATGAATGATGCACGACCGACCCATTGTCTCTGTAGTATGGATGAGCAAGTGAATAGGTGACTCCTTCATGAATATGTGGAGTATCAATGAATATATAGTAAGTTGTATATTTACATTTTCCCAAATGCATGTAGCTTGTACAGAAATAAATCCAAGCTTAATTTGGAATTTGAAATATTCTTGATGCTACAAATGTTGATAGTAATTTAAGTAATACAAAAATAATATGCATGTATGTCTAGCTATCCCTAGCATGTAACAATGATTGATTCCTCAATTCATCACAATTATCAATCTTATTTGTGTCTCTTATGGTCTATTCAATCAACATACTTCCTATCATGCATGGATTTCCAAGCGATTATTTTGATCTATGACCCAACTTCTCCCTTCATCCTTATGTTGGTGATAATTGATTTCTACAATAATACTAATCCATATTCCAAATGGACCCACTTTCATCTTTATCTGACTACAAAAATTCTAGAACTAGATCCTATATTGTATTCAAGTGTTATCTGAATAACCACTATTTTGAGTCTATATTAACTTGAGACCAAGAAGATGGGAAGGAAAGTCCAGTTGCAATCATTTCAAAGTTGTTTATGAGTTGAAGGCAATGGGAAACTTTAAAACTTTTTGAAGTAATATGCAAGTTGAAAATAATGGTTAAGGAGTTTTAGGACAATTGAGGTTTTTGAAGGGAAGAGGAAATAAGGTGTTATTTGAGATTTATTTGGACCTTTTTCTTCCCTTATGCAATATATTTTATTTAGACCTGATCCTGTTGGGAAGATATATGATTAGGAGGTAGATAATAGACAAATCACAAAATTGTGTTTTTCCTTGGATCCCTTGTTAGGGTCCTAACCTAACCCCTTTACTTTAAGAGTTAGTCAAGTAATGTATGTAGCCATCTATTTTGAATAAGGACAAGTAGATAGTTGTGAATAATTAATGTGAAATGGGCCTCTCTATTAATTAAGGCCCACTAGGAAGTTGGTACTCAAATAATTATTTGAAGATGTCAAGTAGTTAGGGTTTTGGATATTGAAAATCTATGTAAAGAGTTAGAAGGATACAAATTGTTTTGTGAAGATTTATTGTATTGGATCTCTAATCAAGTGAAATATTTCCCAACCTTAAGAGGTGTGTGAACATTGCTTCCATATTTAATTCTCATAATGCAAAAGATACTTCTGCAATATTTCTCTTGTTTATATCATTTGATAAGTTGTTTTTCACTATAATCTTGTTGTTCTAGCATTTTTTTTATCTTTGTATATCTTGTTGTTTACTTGATTTGTAGGTTTAAGCACACATAAGTGGTATCAGATCACTTCCCTGAGCCAACACACCTTCAATTTTTTGTAGAATTTTTTTGTAGGGTAGAAACATGTTGTAGCATATTTAAATAACATAGAGATATATAATTTAGTGGGTAAAGTTGTGATTGGGGACTCATACATGTAGAGAATACAGTTGTACTTAGTCACATTTGTTGGACATCTTTGTAACCACTATTGGTATCCCTTCAAGTAATACTACATCAAACATCACCTTCATATGGAATCTCACTTCCATGTACCCTTAGGTATATATGAAGTCTCATAGATAACCTAATACTATATCTAGATAATTCGATATACCATATTGTGGATATAATGAAACTGAGAACATCACTCGAGAAAATTACTCTCATGTACCTAGATCGTCAAGTAGTATGGCTAAGGGCACAATTGAGCCTCCTTAGTTAGATCCTGAGAGATTGGGTCAGGTACTATTGTTGTGCTCCACATGTATATCAGATATCTATAGCACATGACAATCCCTTTTCCATGGGAACTTATAACCCTCACCTTTGTAAACCGCTAGTGAAGTTCCTACATGTTTTCATCTAGAAGAAATTTTGGCAATATTCTAGTGTTGCAAATATATTTTATGTGACCATCCAATGAAATTCCTACATATTTGTATCTAGAAGGAATTTCACAATTCTATTAGTGCAGTAATATTTGGTAGGGAGTAATACTATTATCAATGTATAAAAAAATGAAAATCCTTGCATCATGTTGATCATTTTAGTATATATACTTAACGACCCTTTGTTGGGTTGACCCATGAAACCCTTGTTGGATACATATCTCCATTGTGTTGGTATACATCTCTAACAACCCATTTTTTGTGGAACTAACCATCCCTCATTTGGTGTTCTTAATTTTCAACTACCATGGTACACACTCGCAACTACACAAACATGGAGGAAGCAACCAAGCATCCACTCTATGACCCTAAATAACTAGTCATGGAATTGAAGCACACAATTGACCATCTCACTCTCACCATGTCTAACCACCACAACAATATATATAAGCATCAACACGTGATTTCTACTATCACTCAACCTACGAGATTCACTCTGAGCAAGATGATCGAGATTCACTCTGAGCAAGATGATCCAACTAATGATGCAGTTTTCAATGAATGCGAATCTCTTATGCTCTCTTTGTAGAAACTTGGCCTATCTTCTTTAAGAATGAAAATTCATGGCACTTCTTCCCAAACATACCATAAATATTACACTCAGAATGTTGGAAATGATGGTAATGGCACCATAAATATTATCCCTTTTATGTCCCTTGGAGCCAATTTGTGAATATACTCAATGATAGTTTTGATCATGACACTCACTACTTTTGTACTTGTTACAAGCCTTATAGTAATACACATGAAAAGAACAATCATGGATGGGGTGGAGAAGGTCTATGTTGAGAATGAATCCCATAATGTGTAAGTGGTAGCAGGTTCAAACAAGTTCTTAAACTGACTAGTAAGAAATAAATAACCCTATTATTATTTAACCATCAAATAACTCGATGGTAAGACCCACATAGACTCTTGGATAACTATAGTACTAAGATTATGGCGATGGCTTCCTTCAACAATAAGTGTGTATGGTTATCACATCTCCTTATGACTTTATTATGAGAGAGCTTTACATACCATTCATCCACATTTATTTATTACAAGGTCTAACTACTAGTTAAAAACATAAAGATCAATAACAATTAAGTATAAAAAGGACCATCTTAATCTTTTTTTAGTGTTTTTCAAAAATTTGTAACCATGGTAAGCACCAAAAATACTAGTTTAGTCATATTACAAATCTTTAACTTATTTCATGATCCTAAAGAAAAACAAAATTTAAAATTTAAAACTATTGAAAGATAATAATAAAAAAACACAAAAGTGTTTGCTACTTATTTTTTTCCAAAGAAAAAATTCATAATTCTATTCAAATTATATAGAACATATGATCCACTATCATCAAAGTGACCATTGAACTGATAAACATCCTCAAAATTGATTATACCAATTCAGAAGAGTCATAATTACATCAAAATTTACAATATTGACACCTTGTCAAGTCTTCATTCTTCATAAAGAAGATAAAAAAAGCTCCATAAACATTCAAAAATCAAACTAGACCTCACGAGTGTAGACATCTGTCTATTCACCAAACTCTGCAGCAACTAAAGACTGCCCATAGCTTCTCACTGAAATATGTATCTCAATAGACAGTTACCAAATTAGTTTCATGAAATGTAGATACCCAAACCTGGAAATCTGTTCCCCAAAAATCATCATTAAGAGTACTAGATAAACTTCTTTAAAAAGTTCAACAAAACAATAAATATTTACAAGTGCATAAACCAAGAAAATATATCTTAGTGTATCTTTGCCTCCGTATGACAATAAATGTCAAAAAAAAATATTAATGCGTAAACATAAACATAAAGCATTCAATTTAAAATGTAAATTTAAACTTAAAAATGTATAAAAAATAAATAACTTTAATTGATTAAAGTTTTCCAAACAATATTTAAATTAAAAAAATAAAACAGTAAAAGACGATATCGTAATTTCTATAATTCCTATTAACAAGGCTCAGGAGGAATATAATTCCAACTTTCCCATATACTAAAAAGACGACTCACATAATATTCTTATTCTTGTGTTTCCTTCAGATAATCACAGCTTTGTAAAGCAATATGCGAGGACCTTTTTTTAGCCCCGTCATCAATTATTTTCCTGGAGATCACAAATAGTAAAAGAAAATTGGACAACTAGTAGAATTGATTGAATAATCTAAGCTGTGATTTTCCTTAACAACTCTTTAATGTTAATGGTTTATTCCATCCAAAAAAAATTATCGAATAATCATAAATGTTTATTAAATTCAAATATCGAAGAATATTAGTTGTTTATTCTTTATTTTATTCAATGATAACAAATGGTCATAAAGCAATTTGTTCTCTTAAAATACGGATTAATATTAATTTGAGAAACGGATGGTTTGAGTAGCTGTAATGAGCATATGCTCAATGGAAAGATGATTAAAGTTTGTCAATATATTTCCAAATTCCAAGTGAAAGTTAAGGGAATATAATGTTGATATTATAAAGACTCGATGTGCTTAGCTGCGGTATCTATTTGTCTATAGGTTTTGTGCAAACCTGTCAAATGGATGTAGCTTAGGTGGTTGGGAGGAATGAATGCTATCCTCCCCACCCAGGTTCTACTCTTAGAAGTGACATGATGCTCTTGTGGAGCCCTTTGTAATAAATGTTGTGAATGATGAGCTGGCCATACCTTGATTCAGTTTGAATATCAGGTATTGTGGTTTTCCGTGGAGTAGCCCTCTAACAAATGGTGAACCACATTTGAAAAAAGGTTTTGTGCAAACCGACTTTGTCTTCATTCCCTTATTTCTATCATTATAAAAAGTAGTTATTCATTACATTAATTTTATCTTTATTTATATTAAATTTAAATAAATAAATTATTTATTTTATTATTTTTAATAATAATAAAAAAATCACTTGCATTATTTGTCACCTTCAAAAGAAAGAAGTTTTTAGTCTATTAAAAATAATTGGTATTAGAATTTAAGATATTGATGCTACACAAAATTTATATTAATTGTTTGTAATTATTCTATATTTTAAATATTGTTGAAAGGTTATAGATTCAATAAGAGAGGTTGTAGAGTTTACTATTTTTAATAATATTTATAGAATTTAAATAATGATCAGGTTTAAGGCTTAATGGTTATGAAAGTTTTGACATTTGAAATCTTTAAATTCAGATTTGCTTTATTGATTAACAAATGTGTTTTTTAATCAGGGATGGCAAGAGGGGGGGGATCCTTGTGGATCCCAACGGATTGACTAAACTTACTTACTTCTGAGGGCTTGGGGTAGACACTAATAGTATTGTTGAGGCACTTGAACTTTGGCAAGGACTTTACCAAGCATTGGGGTTAAATATCAACTTAGAGATAATTGTCTTTGGAGATTCCAGAATAACCATTCAGGATGTAGTTACCCACAAACCCCCCAAACATATGAATCTTTGATAACTATTCAAGAAAATTAAGATCCTCTTATCCTTTTTTCATTCCGTCCAAGTTTTCCATATCATTGGAGAACTAAATGGAGAAGCAAATAAATAAGCCAATCTAGTTGTCCCTATGGGAAAATGTATCCTTCTCTAAAATGGAACTACTCACAAACTTCCTTTACCCTAGCACCTTTTCCAAAGGGAGAAGGGGTGACGTGTGGTTCGAAATTAAACATCCTGGCAAGTGATCTGTGTTCGCATGGATTTCAGGACAATGGCAGTTGATGTTTTAAAACACCAACGACGAATGAAGACAGGTACTCTATCTCATGTGAGCTCAATTACATTGCAGATCATGGTAGGGGATGACCATTGCTTCTCATTCCATAGGTCCTGCTTTCAACAAAATATGATTT
Source organism: Pseudotsuga menziesii (assembly GCA_001517045.1). NCBI lineage: Eukaryota > Viridiplantae > Streptophyta > Pinopsida > Pinales > Pinaceae > Pseudotsuga > Pseudotsuga menziesii. The sequence goes on from LPNX010027321.1 coordinate 81,710, forward strand.
TATCCATGTGAAGGATATAGCATTGAAGTAGGGTGTGTCGGTCATTTACTGTTATAGTTTGGGTCAGCTTATTTCAGTCTTCAGGCTTATTCGGGGATTTTTGCTAAGCAATATCTTATGATGATATCTTATCATGGGGAATTCATCTTGTTAAGCAATATCTTATCATGATCATTCATAAAGTGATGTTTTTTAATTGTGAAAATAGGGTCAATATATTGTAGGTACTGGGGCGGGGGGGG
>LPNX010027321.1:82049-166700 GCA_001517045.1 Pseudotsuga menziesii
CTTTAATATCCCATGAATGAAGGCACAATGACATGGTTTCACTAAGTGAAATTAGGGGTATTCTTTAATATCCCATGAATGAAGGCACAATGACATGGTTTCACTAAGTGAACCCGTGGCCATGGATTCAAGCCTAAATACATAAGGGAATGGACAAGGTCGTGTATGTGGGTTTTATAGAGAGATGAAGGAGTTACGATGTAAGCTGAATGACTAGAAGCATTTAGTGTTAAGGATGGATGGGGAAGGAGGTAGGAAGTTTGAGCTAGTGGATGAATGATTTGCTATAGATGTGAAACGACCTCTCTAACTCCATCGATCAGAAGCTTCAACCGCATTTGGACACTCAGGAAGAGCTGGAAAACATAATTTTAAAGGTAGATATGCAAGTTGGACATCTCACTTTGGACAGACAAATTGAAAAGGAAGAAAGGATGGCTTCTCCCTTCCAGTTCCTCAGGAGCGTCAAGAAAACATGGAAGTTAGTTAGCTATGGTGTCATATTTCTATTTTTTTGTTTTGGTTTTCTCTTTAAGTTGATGCAATGTTTGGAAAACCTATAAAAGCTTCATTTTTTGGTTATGGTTTTAGTTCAGGAGGTCAGGCTGATAGATTTGGGACAAGCAAATTGTTGTGTCATTTTGAACCTATGTTTTTGCACATGGATGAAACAGGTTGCTATAACTTTGTCAGTGGCCATGCCATTGTTTATGTAATATAATCCATATATGTTATTGTTAAGAAAATAAATGTGGCTTTTAATCATTGACTAAGGCACACATGGCTTAGATAATTGGAATTAGAAAGACAAAAAGTATTGATTTTGAATAATTTTCAACTTGGTTTTTGTTGTTCATAGTGTTAGGTTCACAAGTTTAACTCGTTAAGAAAGTGTTATACATTCTAGTTGGAATATATGAGAAGAATCATCTTGCAAGTTGTTGGCTCTATGATAGACCCGGGTCCACATAACATGTTCAACACAAGTTCGATGTTCTCTAGTATGTAAGTCTATTTCACCTTTCAAAGGAAGGAGGTCTCACTTGAGGTGCATATGGTAGGTTTCATGTTAATAATGAGCAAGGTATTATATGTTTAATGTTGGTGTGTATTCTATTAGTTATATCTTAATCACATTCATTCAAACTATAAAAAATAAAGGCATTCCTCGTAAAGAAAAAAATATACATAGATCATTGGGATACATATCAAACACACATACATGAGCATAACAATGCTTCAACATATTTATTATTACATAAGAATTCATACACGTAACTCATAATAGATAGTGTAACTCTTTATAATCAACTCAACAATCATCACCCCTTTTACATTCATTACTCTGTGTGTGTGTGCAATTAAGGTGGTTACAAAAGGTTCTAGAATATACTAGGGAATAAAACAATTATAACCTACTCATATAAAAGGATCTTAGACATATGCAAAGATTTCCATAGAGATTGGGAACAAAGGATTCATACAACAACCCCTTGGAGTCTATGTATTCAATCTTATGTAGTCCTACATACTCATACTTTGACAACTTCTAGTCATGTGTGGATTCATCTTTAGTTGAATGCTTCTCTATTCTAGTACTTTGACAAAAATTGACCACAAAAACCCCTTGATCATACCTTCTAACTAGTGCCCAAGGTGGTATTCACGTCCTACTACTCAAAAAGGGGTTCTAGTTAAAGAAATTATCTTATAGTAGCATTCATGAATTTGTTGAACTCATCAAACTTGAGCTTCTAGTACACAATGGAATCTTGGGTTTCTAGATGCATTTTGTTATGATTGTCTCTCTAATAGATTACTCTTGGAAGATGTTCACAATTAGTGTAATCGACACAACATAGGTTCATAATTGAATTTCCTTTCCTACCATGAATTGAGAGTGAACTTTATATAATAACTGCTAAGTAGATTCCTTAGCTTCTTTTAATCCCATAGGGTAGCTCAGTTGGTTGGAGCTTTAGTGACCAAGTCGTCACTAGTTCGAGGTTGAAGGTTCAATTCTCTGGGCCCTCTAGGGCCAGGAACCAAAAATTGGTTCCAATAGTGTGAGGCCCCTTTGGTTAGGCCCCTTGGAATTCTTCTTATGGATGTAGCATCACAACAAGTTTCAAACCCGAAATTTGACAAGAAAATCCAACGAGATTGAACCCATTGTCGGATTTCACCATCATAATTACAATTTCTTTTGTTTTTTTTATTTTCTCCAGTTTTTGTCTAATATCTGATGATCATTGGTAATTTGATGGCATTCGTTTAGTTACCAACTACGGTCGTCGAATTTTTTACTTATGTCGTCGGATTACAGAAGAAAAGAATACAACATTCAATACCCTAATTATCATCGGATATCTGACGATAATTTATTTCTAGAAACTATATAACTTTGCTATAATTTTTTTAAAAATAATTATAAAAAAAATATTCAATATAAGTTATAATATATCATATTGTGATAGTGAAAAAAAAATTGTAATATTTGTATTGTATTGTGATAGTGAAGTTATAATATTCATACTGTAATAGTGAAAAAATTTGTAATATTTGTATTGTATTGTGATAATGAAGTTACCCAAAAAAAAAATTGCTATATGATTGAATATACTATTATTACAGTTTGATGATAGTTTCATTTATATATTAAGAATTAATTATTTACATTGTTAAATAATAAATTTTACATTTATTTTAAAAATTAAAATTTAATATTAACATTGCGTAAATCTTAATATATATATATATATATAATATATTTTTTATTATTTAATCAATTTGTATTTTACACTAATGTTTAATATAACTTAATTTGTCTAATATAAATTAATTTTACTACTATATGTAAAATGCTAAATCAAAATAACAAATTGAAAACAATATTATGAATTTCAACGTACTTAGACAACATAAGCAATTTCAAATCAACCTACCTTTATATGTGAGGATGTTTCCAAGCTACCCAAATACCTACATCAATCCATCATCATCGTCATCATCCTCATCATCATATTTTTCATCACCATCATCATTCCCAATGTTGTTGTCTTCATCATCATCTTCATCCTCATTGTAACCATATTCCTCATTGTCATCATGATCCTCATCCCCATCATCATTATCATTATGATCATGAACATCGTCATCATCATCCTCATTCTCATTTCCATTATCGGCATCATCATCGTCAGCATTATCATCATCATCATTATCATTATCATCATCATTGTCATCATCATCATTGTCATCATCATCATCATCATCATCATCATCCCAGTCGTCATCATCATCATTGTCATCATCCTCATTGCCATATTTGTTATCATCATCATCATCCACATCATTGTCATCTTCATAACTGTCATCAATATCCTCATTGTCACCATGATCATTGTCATCATGATCCTCATCATCATCCTCATCATCATTAGCATCATCATCATCGACATCATCGTCATCATCGTCATCGTCATCATCATCATCATCATCATATTCATTACCGTCATCGTCATCATCATCATCCTCATTGTCATAATCATTTTCTTCATCATCATTATCATTAGCATCATCATTGTCGTCATCATCCTCATCCTCATAGTCATTATCATCATCATCATCATCATCATCATCATCATCCTCATCCTCATTGTCTTTATCATCACCATCATCATTAACATCATCATCATCATCATCATCATCATTCTCATTGTCATCATCATTGTCTTAGTCATCATTATCATCATCATTCTCATCATCATCATCATCATCATCATCATCCTCCTCCTCCTCCTCCTCCTCCTCCTCCTCATCATCATCGTCATCATTGTATTCATCATTATCATCATCAGCATCGTCCTCATCATCATCATCATCATCATCCTCATCCTCATTGTCATTATCTTCGACATTATCATCGTCATCATCATCATCATCATCATTGTCATCATCCTCATCGTCATTTCGTTATCATCATCATCATTCCCATCATTGTCATATTCATAATTGTCATCAATATTGCATTATCACCATCCTCATTGTCATCATGATCCTCATTATCATCACCGTCGTCATCATCGTTATCGTCATCCTCATGCTCATACTCATTATCATCATCATCGTCATCCTCATCCTCATCCTCATTGTCTTTATTGTCATCATCGACGTCATCTCCATTATCATCATCATCAACATTACCATAATCATCATCGTCATCATCATCCTCATTGTCATCATCATTATCATCAATGTCATCATCATGATCATCGACATCAACATGAACATCATTATCATTGTCTTCATCATTGTCATCATCATCATCATCATCATCGTCGTCATCATCGTTATCATGATCATCATCACCATCGTTGTCGTCTTCTTACTTTTCATCAATATCCTCTTCGTCACTATCCTCATTTTCATCATGATCCTCATCGTCATCGTCATTATCATCATTGTCATCCTCATTGTCATCATCAATGTCATTGTCATCCTCATCCCCCTCTTCATCATCATCATCCTCATCCTCCTTCTCATCATCATCATCATCATCATCGTTGTCATCGTCGTCGTCATCATCATCATCATCCGCATCCTCATTGTCTTTATCATCATCATCATCATTGTAACGTCCCCGACCCTCCGACCGGCGAAGAGGACGCTACCATACGTCAATCATCCAGGAATCTAGCCCCATGAACATGAAGATACATACATATAATGGTGTAACAAGATTACTTAAAACATAAAACATACTATGATGCATTAATCATTCATCTACATAGCGGAAGCAAAACAACATGCATTCATATACAATTCAGCATTCATTATGTACATTATCTTTCATCAATGGTAAATACGATTGCAGACACAAGTCAGGCAAGAATACTTATCTTAATGAGGACTTGTCTCGCAACCAGCTACATCGCTGCAACGTTCCACCCAACCATAGGACCGAGTGCTCATTAATCTCTAAGTAACGCTGCCACGCTCGAGTCGGGCATGATTCCCCAAGGAATAAGGAACTAACAGGCTTACACATAGCCAAGGATAACAACACCACAAGGGTACACAGTTCAGCCAAGCCAACACAGTTGGGTTTATCAGGCGAACAACAGATCAGCCAAGCCATCCAAGAGCTGGGAAAGGCTAAATGCTAAGCTGGTGAGCTCATTGAAGAGCTAAGGACACCTACACTAGAACCAGCCTGGCTTCTAGGACACCTACACACACCCAACACAAGGAAATAAGTCCTTTCTCTGCAACGCAGTCCCTTAGACCCTGATCTCCCTTCCACTGCTACTCAAGGGTTGTGGAGAAGAAGGACAGCCCACTGGCTCTGTTTGTGTGGTTCCCAAGCCACCAGGTTTATCAAGCACATCAGACCCTCATTCACCACTCCAATGCAGTCCGAGGACAAAGCCATTGCTTGCATGCAACAAAACAGCTATTCAAGCTTTAACAGGGGAAAACAACTCCTTGAATCATTCTTGGCCCTATTGTGGCCAAAATGATTCCACAGCAATCTACAACATCACACGAGAAAAACATAGTCCAGCGATCGTGGCAAAAAATAGCCCACAAACATCCATGAACCCACAGCACACAATCCCCAATGCAATCATTGGAGAACTTACACTGACCTAAATGGGAAAGGAATAGGATCCCAATATAAACATGAGGGAAAACGACGTAACCCACAGAACTGTAGATGAAAATCACAGCCACGATTCAATGATGGAAAAATAGAATGTTACACAGTCTGACAATGGTGGAAAAGACACAGACTCTCTACATGAACATGAGGATGAACACCGCCGCAGACTAACAACTTCATGAGAGAAGGAAGAACCAACCCGCAAGCCAACAATCCATGAGGTAGACGAAAACAAACAACCCTAATCAATGAATTGTGGCCCTCTTTTAACTCTGCTCAGCGCGAGGGAAAATGAACAGAGTCACAATCCCCATAGTGGAAAGACCATTCGCAACCCAAAAGGCGCGTCATGGAGAGAGTGCAGGTGTGGGCGTAGTAGTGGTTTTCCTGCCAGCCAATAGCTGCCCCAACTAACAACAGAATAACTAAGGTGGTGGTTGGATGAGACAAAGGAAGGTGAGCAAAAGAGTGGTGACACATGGATTTTCCCCCCATGGCTCAAGATTCAGCATTCCTCCTCCTTATCCTTAGGAATCATGCCCCTTCTCAATTTGGTTGTAGTGAACATAGCTAGTTGGGGTTATTTAATTCAAGATGTATAGTTACATGATGCCACAACTTAATATGCATGCCACATGTCTCGATATACCATCGATGACAATTTCTATCCGAAACATAACATAACCAAATCGATGGTGGGGCCTTTGCCTTTAGCTCCGCACCATGATTATTTACAAGTTTTTTTTTTCCAAGGAAAAAAAGCGTAATTTCATTCATCTTTCAAGACCAAAATTACATTCTGTAGATTCACTGATTGTGAATTCCATAAACAAAACCAAAATTCTGTAATAAGACTATAAAAGCCTACAGTCAAAACTATTCTGCTGGTTCATACACAGATGCCCATTATGATGCCTTGCATCCTTTCACAGTATTCAGAAAATACATAATTGTGCTGCAAATAAAATTTTAAATAGTTTAAGTATCTGCAAAAAATATCCCAGCTGTACTAAAGTAGTAATGTAAACATGGTAATAATCAATAATCTTCTAAAAAAGGCCTATGATAGAACCCCTGCATTCTGCCATCATTAATTTCTTTCACTCTCCAAGTGCCCGCTGCCAGCCTGAGCCCTTCCTTGGAAGCCTTGTCCGCTTCCTGGTTATTTTCCCTGTATACATGCCGGCAAGAAAACGAGTCAAGTCACTGTAGAAGAAGTCTGATAGAGGATAGAGTGTGTGCTAGTCTCAACTGCCTGCATTCTTGAGTCTGGTTTATCCAATTGATTACATTCAATGAATCACCCATGAAGTTCAGTTTGTTGCACCCTTTTTCTAATGAAAAGGTCAGCAAAAGCTTGAGGCTCATGAGCTCCGAGAAATTATTTGTGCCCTCCCCAAGTCCCATAGAAAGAACAAAATAATGAGAGTCTGTTAAAAACAAGACAGCACCTCCTCCACAGTAATCATTTTGTGCTGCCCCATCGAAAAAAGCCCACGGGGACGATCGATCAATTTCCACTTCTAATCTCCTTCGTTCTCTAGCCACCCTAATATATTCTGGGTAGGATTTATAGTACCCCACAGACAGTGCTCCTATAATTGCCGGGATGCTAGCAACGTCTTCAAAGATGGCCTTATTGCATGCCAGCCAGATCCCCCATATGACCAGTAGTGGTAAAATGTTGTGTTTCTTTTGAGTTCTCCTTCGCCACCATGAATCCCACACAATTTCCAGTGAAGCCCCTTCCCATTGGAAATTGAACCCAACCAGCGTAGATACTTCCCTCCAAACTGCCATCGTAAAAGAACAAAAGAGGAACAGATGACAATTGGATTCCAGGTCCCTTTTACAGAGCACACACCATCCTGGTCCCTGAAGAGACCGCTTCTGTAGCACATCCCACGTAGGAAAATTGTTGTTTAGGACGCACCACATGAACAATTTAGTTTTTGATGGACAATTCAGCCTCCACAGTGGCCTCCACCACTAGACTTCTTCCCTCTGTTCCCCACCTTCACTAAGACACAGATAACCAACCTTTGGTGTGTAAACCCCTTCCGGATCAGCCTCCCATACCAATGTGTCTTCTTGTTCAGTAAGAAGGATATTCGCCTGCACCAGTTCCATTAAATAATGTTCCATAAAACCAGTCTCCGTATCCCCCAGCCCCAAAGAAGTAGCCCTTCTCCAGAACTGATTCCACGGTTCAGCAGGCCTAGGTTCAGCTAGGTGATTCAAAGTAGTGAACCCATTTTGACTTAAAGCATCAACCACATCATCTGGGATAATATGCCGATGGATACTACCCACCCAAGGTTCCTTGCCTATCAGAACCTTTTCCCCATTTCCAATGTCCCAAGCAAGTTTGCTTTCAATCAAGTGAAAGGATTTTACAATCGCCTTCCAAATCACCGAGCCCCTTGTATGAGCTTTCCTGGGATTTCTAATCCATTCTTTAAGGTTCACTCCAGTGAGATATTTCTATTTAATCACCTGAGTCCACAGGCTACAAGTTTTCAACAGTCTCCATCCTCCCTTAGCAGCCAGAGATTTTGGAAAAAGAAAGATGTCCTTGAGACCCCACCCTCCAAGACCTTTTGGTACAACAATCCTTTTCCAATTTACCCAAGGAGTTACCGGATCATCCTTTTTGCTGCTCCAAATAAATCTGAAACAAACCCTCCTAATCCTTTCAAGGATCCCTTTCGGAATCCAGGAAAGTGACATCCAATAAACCGGGATTGCCTTTAAAACAGATTTTACTAAGACTAATCTTCCTGCTCTTGAAAACCACTTATGACTCCAAACCATTAGTCTCTTCTCTACCTTCCCGACCAGCCATAACCAATCCTGTTTCCAATACAAATTTGCTTTCAGAGAAAAGCCAAGATACTTAAGCCCCACGTCTAATCCAGCTGTAATGATGGGGAACAGCCTCCTAAGTTCGGCCTCCTCTTCTGGTCTTAACAAATGAGTGGTCAAGGAATATTTGCCAAAGTTTATCTCCATTCCAGAAGCCTTTGTGAAAAGTTCCAGAATCTCCTGGAGGGCTCTAGTATCTCCTCTAGAACCAGAGAAAAAAATCAAAACATCATCCACAAAAAGTAGATGGGTAACATATAGAGGTGGAGCTATCTGAATCCCAGCAAAATGACCTTCAGCTTTGGCTGCTCTTATTGCCATGCTAAGACCTCCAGCAACCAAAAGAAAAAGGAGCGGCGACAGGGGACAACCTTGTGTAAGCCCTCGCTCAGCATGAAAAAAAGGTGAGGTAGCTCCATTAATCAGCACAGCAAAGGAAACCGTGGTTAAACAAGACATTATCCATCTTATGAAATTGATGCAAAAACCTAGATGTGTAAGAAGCAACCTCAAACAAAGCCAGCTAACTTTATCATAAGCCTTAGAGAGATCAAGTTTGAGAATGGCCCCCTTCAGCCTCTTGGTTTTTATACTATGGAGTCCTTCCTGAGCAACCCCAATTGCTTCATGAATCTGACGCCCTTCCAAAAAACCAAACTGCTCATCTGAGATATGTTCTGAGAGGATGACTTTCATTCTTAGTGCTATTACTTTTGAAATAATCTTATAGACACAGTTGCACAAGGAGATTGGTCTATAATCATTTAGGGTAAGGGGATTATCTGACTTGGGAATAAGAGCTATAAAGGTGGAGTTGAAACTGGCCGGGATCCACCCCGACGTCCTTGAGTCTTCTATTACCTGTAGCAAGTCCTTCCCTAGAATGTCAAATAGATCCAGGAAGAAATCAATCGTCCAACCATCTGGTCCAGGGATTTTATCTTTCTGAAAAATGCCCATAACCTTTTTAAGTTCATCTTCCGTCACTTCCCTCATAAGAGCCCTGTTTCCCTCTTCATCCACAAAACGGGGGAACATCTGAGCCAATCGGATGACCTCTTCTATTGTGGCCTGATGAGGAGCTTTGAACAGTTGTTGAAAATGATTCACCCCGCATCGTGATTTTTCTTCAAAAGATACATGGGAAGAGCCCTCCTCATCCTGCAAACTCCAAATGGTGTTAGCCACCTTCCTTCCTCTGGCATAAGCATGAAATTTTTTTGTGTTATCGTCCCCGCATGCAAGCCAAATGGATCTGCTTTTAAGCCTCCATGCTTCCTCTCTTTCCAGTAAGAGAGTATTGCGTCTTCCCTCCAGCCTGGTCAAAGCTTCCTTCGAATCTTGAGAAGAAAAACCACCCCCATCACCTTCATATATCTCCAGCAATTCTGCCTCCACTTGTTTTAGCTCAGCATCATCTCTCCTTCTCTTTTCAGCTGCCCATCCCTTAATCACAACTTTTAATCGTTTAATATTGTCTGCAAACTGCAAGGCAGGCGAACGATCATTTTCCCCCACTATAGGGTTCCAATGTGAGAGAAAAAGGGTTTTGAAAGTCTCGTCCTAGAGCCAAGTTTTATTGAATTTCAAGGGACTCGGAGGGTTGATAGGCCCCTTTTTTATTTCAATAAAAATAGGTAAGTGGTCATACTGACCCCCACTTCCCACCCATTGTCTAACTAAGAAAAATCTATCCACCAACTGCTCTGCTACAAGAAAACAGTCAATCCGTTTTGCCACTCTTGCCTCTCCACTTCGATTATTTCTCCAGGTTGGCCTAAGCTTAACTGGTTCAATATCCAACAAACCTTTCTCCACCAATTTCTGAACAAAGAAGCCTGTCAATGAATCAGCACGAGCACGTGGCCCCCAAACCTCATTATGCCCCAAAGAAAAGTTAAAGTCGCCACCCAAGACAAGCGAATCTCCATTCACCAAAGGATTTTGTAGTAGGGAATCCCAAAAAGGGGCTCTGTTCAAATAAGGCCCATAGACATTTATCACAGATAAAGTGAAACCCAACTCTTCAGAGAAAAACTCAACACCCTGCACAGAAGCCATCGCCCAAGCATTAACCAGCTTCACGCAGCACTTCCTCCATCCCACTGCCAGACCCCCAGAATGGCCATTTGCATCAAGAGTCACAAAGGACCAACCAGGTAACCAATTTTACAACCTCTCCTTAATCACATCTCCTACTCCTAAGGTCTCTTGTAGCAAAATCACATCAGGGTGTTCAAGAGTAAGCACCCTAATGAAAGCTGATTTCTTCACAGGACCAGCCAGACCTCGACAGTTGAAGGACATAAGTTTCATTTTTGACCTCTTTTCTTGGCCTTCTTCGCTCTAAGGGCCAATTCAATCAATTGTTGTTTTCCTTCCATAAGATCCTCCTTTGCTCTGGACCGAGCCTTCGAAAGGTTTGTCTTTCTGCCCCGACCCCTTCGCACAGTCGAGGAAACTTTAGCCAGTCCTAAAGCAGACTTTGTTCTAGATCTTAGGAAGTAAGCCGAATCAGAAGATTATGAGGGGGACAGACAGGACTCTTCAAGAGGTGTTTCAGGATCAGGTTTCAAACAGACACTGGAAGGCTCTTCTACAGCAAGAAAAAGGTCGGGAGCATGAGCAGTCAAGACGACAGTGGGAAAGGTATCCTTACCAAGTTTGTCCTCATCTGGGAAAAGAGGGGGCACAAGGAGAGGCAAAGAAGAACTCACCCAACCCGATAAGGATAGTTTCCTCAATCGTTCAATCCAGTCAAAACCTAAGAAAGAAACATTATTCAAGAACAGATTTACATTTGGAGATAGAGGTAAAGTGGAAGTACCTGAGCAAGAAGGGTCCTTGGGAGAATTAACAAATACCGGAGCTTGGACCTGATCGGTCGTTTCTTGATGTCCTTTGGCCCTCCTAGGGCTTACAAAGTTCGGTTCTTTGCAAACTGGTTCACTGACCTGATCTTCCATAGAATTATGAGCTAATCCATGAGACTCATCAATCTTCACAGGCTGTCCCTCGTCTAAAGCCGCTGTGCCTTTCCTTCTGAAACAGAATTGAGTATGCTTTGGTAAAGGGAAATATGAAACCAAATGCCCATATGCATGACAACGCCTGCAGCAGAAAGGGACATTCTCGTAATCCAGCGTTTGTGGGATGAGCACCGGCCCCCAGTCCAGATTGGTGGATTCAGCTAAGCCTTCCCTGAGATTAATATTCACCAAGATACGAGCTACCTTCTTCTCATGGGTATCCAAGAAAGATAAATCTACCTCCAAAAAAGTCCCCATGATATCTCCAATCCTCCTGAAATGGTACAAATCCCAGAAGTGTAGAGGGAGAGCTGGCAATCTCACCCAGATAGGGATTTCATCCACCCTTTCTTTGCTTCCATCAAACAAAGGGTTCCATGATTTCATGAGGACAGGTGTATGATTGATATGCCAACTTTTGCTCTGGATCCAGATGAGGTCCTCCTCCTTTGCCAGGTTGATCGTGAACCAGCCCCTGTTCAGCATCTCCACCACCGAGGTGTAACCTAACTGTTCCCCCCAGGAAACCCTGGCCCATTCCTGCACAGTCTTCTTAGCAAATTGCCTCCCCATAACACGCCCCACCAGCGTGCATTTCACCATCTGCAATACACCATCCCAAGCTAAATCTTCACCTATTGCATAGTTCCGAAGCTTTTTAGTTTTGATCCAGTTTCTTCTTCGACGCTTTGGTGAACCACCTTCCCCAATTTTCCGACCAGCTAAGTCCTCCAAAGTCCCTCGTCTTCCATATGGGAAGACCCATCATGGGGATCCGAAACCTCGTTGTTCCGCTACACCCAAGGGAATTCTCCAAACGTCCTCCAGATAAAAACCTCCAAATCCATTGCCCTGCTAGACCTGACCAGCCCCCCCATCAAAAACCACCTGATCAAAACCCTTCGTGGGTCCAAAGCCTTCTTGAAAAACTGGAAACAGAAACCCTAAAATACTGGGAAACACACCAACCTCCTACCAACTCAGATTGTCCAGTAAATCATTCAGTAGATAAGAAAAAGAGTCCCCCTGAGTATCGACTGGATACTGTTCTACTGGTGAAATGAGGAAATCTGAGGGAGAGGTTACAGCCTCCAAATTCAACGGCCCTAAATTAGCCGAGACATGGTCTTCCGGTCCCATCCTTGCAATGTCCACCCCCTGCTCCAACAGCCCTCCACCTGGCACCCCCCAGATGTCAAATCTCTCAAACCTATCACTAGAATAATCCACAACCTCTAGATCCTCCATTACTGCCAGAGAAGTTAACCGTGATAGTCTCAAAACCCTACAGTTTCCTCAAACTTCAGCAAAAGACCTAAAAAGAACTGCCTCCAGCGCAAGCTTGACTGCTTGACAAAACCATGAACTACGAGTCAGCTAACTAGATACTGTATTAGCTACCAATGCTATACAGACCCCTAGCCATATCTAGAGGGCCTGTACGCCGTACTCCCCTCTGACAGTACTACTCCATCGCCCATCGAATCTCCATAAATTCCCAAACTTCATCTCTACATATAAAAAACCTAATTGGCTTGTTCTTTATGATTCTCAACCATTTACAAGATATGTATCATGTATATTTAATTCAAACAGGATCAAATCTGGGGTGTTACATTCCCCTCCCCCTTCAATAGCACTATCCTCAATGCTTTACAAAATTTGAACAAAATGCTACACTGGTACCGCCTCAGTGTTCCGCAGAATTGAACAAAAATGGATGTGCCAATCGCATGGCATCCTCCTGCTCCCACGTAGTGTCTTCAGGTCCATAGTGCTCCCATGGCACCTTTACCTGCCCTATGGCTTGGTTCCAGAGCATTGTGACCTTCCTATCGAGGATGTGCATTGGATCGATTTTGAACTCTCCCTCGGGTTCCACCTCAATCACATCCCAATTTATCACATGGTTAGGATCATGTACATATTTCTTAAGCAAAGAAACATGAAAAAAATTATGAGCTCTAGTACTAGCAGGCAATGCAAGTCTATATGCAACAAGCCCTATTCTTTCAAGCACTTCAAATGGCCCACAATATCGAGGTGACAACTTGGCACAACTTCCAAGCTTCAAGGAACTCTTCTTTGCTTTTACTCTGAGGTAAACATGATCCCCAACACTGAACTCTCTGTTCATCCTATGCTTATCCACATAGCTTTTCTGCCTGTCCTGTGCTACTTTCAGATTTTGTCTGATCTTTACAACCTCTTGTTCGATTTCCTTCAGCAATTCTGGTCCAAGCACAACCCTATTCACTGGGTTATCCCAATTCACTAGTGTCCTACACCTTCTTCCATATAAAGCTTCATACAAACTCATCCCCAAGGATGCCTGCTGTCCATTGTTATAAGAAAACTCTACCAAGTGTAACTAATCTTCCCACTTGGTTGGTTTGTTCATCATGTACATGCAAAGCATATCTTCAAGCACCTGATTAACTCTCTCTGTTTGCCCATATATCTAAGGATGTTAAGCAGTGCTGAATTTTAGCTTTGTACCCAAGTCCGCAAACAATCCCTTCCAAAAATTGGAAGTGAACTTGACATCTCTGTCAAAGACTATTGCCTTCGGCAATCCATGCAATTTGAAAATCTCCTTCATGAAGATCTTTGCAATGTCATCAGTCTTGTGTGTAGAATTTACCAGTATAAAATGTGCTGCTTTTGTCAACTTGTCTACCACAACCATGATGGAATCATGTTGTCTCTAGGTCATCGGCAATCTCGTAATAAAATCCATGGAAATAACTTCCCATTTCCATTTCGGAACTAGCAAATACTGCAACAAGCCTGCTGGTTGTTGATGCTCAACCTTTACCTGTTGACATTTCATGCACCTTGAAATGTATTCAGCCATGTCCTTTTTCATTCCTAGCCAAAAGTACTACTTTCTAGTTGTAGAAATTGTCTTCTGGTACCCTGGGTGACCAGAATACGAAGTTTGATGGATTTCATCCATAACAACCCTCCTCAAATCTGCTACATCTGGAATATAAATTCTGCCTTTATAAATAGGAAGTCCATCTTCTTCCAATTTATATCCCTCATAACTCTTCTCAAGACCTTGCTGTTGCAATTTGTCTTTTACCTGCTCAATACAATTCATCTTCGGAAACATGATTAACAATCTGCTGCCTCAAATCTGATTGGAAAATACTAAGAGGTGCCACATGCATTTCCTGTACCTCCTGCTGAGTGCATCGGCTACCTTATTCTCCTTTCCTCTTATGTGATTGATTTTGAAATCAAACACACATAAAAATTCCAGCCATCTCGCTTGCCTAGCATTCAGAGTAGGCTGATCAAACAGATACTTCAGACCACAATGGTCTGTCCTGAGCTCAAATATTCTACCCATCAAGTAATGTCTCCACATCTTGAGAGCATGCACTATGGCTGCAAGCTCTAGATCATGAGTGGCATAGTTCCTCTCATGTTCTTTCAGCTTCCTTGACTCATAACATATCACGTGGTTATCCTGCATAAGGAATCCTCCAAGCCCTTGCCCACATGCATCGGTACACACCACAAAATATTTCTCTAGATCTGCAACCTTCAATACTGGTGCACTGGTGAGGAGATTCTTCAACCGCTGGAAGCTTTCTTCACACTTCGAAGTCCATTCAAACTTTATCCCCTTCTTTTGCAAAGAAGTGATCGAATGTGCAACCTTAGAGAATCCCTCAATGAATCTCCTGTAGTATACTGCAAGTTCCATAAAAGATGTTACATCCATCACATTTATTGGAGTAGGCCAGTTCGTAATGGCTTCAATCTTCTTAGGATCCACTGATATACCCTCTTCTGAGATAATGTGACCCAAATACTAGATTCTATCTCTGTAGAAGTCACACTTGCTCAGTTTTGCATACCGCTGATGTTCCCTGAGCAATTGCAATGTCAATCTCAAATGCTCTTCATGTTCCTCCTCATTCTTGGAATAAACAAGAATGTCATCAAGGAAAACAAGAACAAACTTGTCCAAATACTGGCTGAATACACTGTTCATAAGGCACATAAATGTAGCTAGTGCATTTGTGAGACCAAATGGTACCACTACAAACTCATAATGTCCATACATTGTCCTAAAGGCTTCCTTATGAATGTCTTCATCCTTGATTCTCAACTGATGGTAACTAGATCTCAAGTCAATCTTGGAAAATACCTTTTCTCCTCTCATTTGATCAAAGAGGTCATCAATCCTAGGAAAATGATATTTATTCTTCATAGTAGCTTTGTTAAACTATCTATAATCAATACATAACCTGGGTGTACCATCTTTCTCCTTTACTAACAGAACCGGTGCTCCCCAAGGAGACACACTTGGCCGGATATACTTCTTTTCCAACAACTCTTGTAGTTGCATCTTCAATTCTGACATCTCCAATGTACTCATCCTATAGGGTGTCTTATACATTGGTGCTGCTCCTGGCACAAGTTCAATGGTGAAATCAATGTCCCTCTTTGGAGCAAGCCCTGGAATCTCATCAGGAAACACATCCTTGAATTCCTGTAACAACTGATAGTCCTCGAACCTAGGAGTTTCATCTCATGTTGGTTCCAGAATATGAGTTGCATACAACTAGCAACCTTTCCTACAAAACTTCTTCAACTGCATTGCTGAAACCTATCTTACTGAAATTACCTTTGGAATACCCTTCACAACTACTGGGTTTCCTTCTTCATCTGTGCATTCAAAAGTGTTGTAACAGTCAAGCTTTACTTGTGAGCTTCTAACCAATCCATTCCAATGAGAACATCATAGGAATAAAGCAGTAGAACATTCAGATATACACAAGTGATCAATCCATTCACAGCCAATGGGCATTTCTCCACTACTTCACTAACTTTTCTCTTAGTTCCAGTGGCTAGCTGAACTGACCAATATTTCCTATGCTTTACTTTCTTAAAAGCACGATTCTCCACTACTCTAGGAGTAATGTAACTGTGAGTAGAACTAGGGTCAATCAAAATAGAAACAAATTTTTCAACAATCTTACCTGCAACTTCAACCACAGTTGACTGGTGATTTGGCTGGCAATCCTCCAGTGTTGCATAAATTCTAGGGACTGCTCTTGCTACCTGACCCACTGTTTTTGCTTCCTGAATGTTATAAGCTGACCTTGCACTTCCATTCTTGAGTGGACAATATCTGCGCAAGTGGGGTCCTTCACATTTCCAACATTTGAGTGGACCTTTATTATATGGTGGCTCTTTAGGATTTCCACCTATCACTCCAACTAGATTACTCGCAGCATGGGATGGCTACTTCTGTTGATTCTTGAATCTAGAAGGTTTGAAACCATTCCTTCTTTGGTCAAATTTATTGTTCTTCTTGTCCTTCCATGCCTTATGGTAATCAAGTTTACCTTTTCTTTGTTCATAGCAGTACTTAGCCTTCCTTATTGCTTCTTCAAGAGTCCTAGGTTCATAAAACTCAATTCTATCTTTGTAAGACTGAGTCAACCCAATCAGAAACTGCTAGATCTTCACTTTTTCATCTCTGATGTACCGGACATATCTCAACAATTCCAAGAATTTATTTGCATATTCATCCATGGTCTATTGTCCCAATCTCAGCTCATGGAACTCTTTAACCTTGTCATCATAATACCTGTCAGAGAGGTATTTTTGCCTGAAATACTTCTTGAACTGTTTCCACTTCATCCTCCTTTCACTTATCTTCTTTACTTGCTTGAAGTGTTCCCACCAAATGGATGCTCTTCCATTCATATTGAATATGGCAACTCTTTCCTTCATGTTTCCTGAATAATCTTTCACTTGAAAGTACTTCTTTATCCCAAGAAGCCAAGCTTCAGCCTCTTGTCCAGTCTTTATCTCACCATCAAATGTAAGAGGCTTAGATTTCTTAAATTCATCCTCAGAGCGATCCCTATGGTGTCTTCTTCGTTTCCTTTTATGAGAGGATGAACTTGTATCTCCATTGGATTCTTCAAAGTCATATGATCCATCGGAAATCCTTCTCCTCCTCCTAGTGCTGCTCTTACTGCCTTCCAGTCTTGATATACCTTGTCCAGAATCTATCTTTCTCTGTAAGTCTGTCAAACTCTGCAGCATGGCAGCATTCAGCTAATGCTTCTCTTCTTGGGATTTAATCAATATTCTCATGGTGGCTGCAACCTTGGATGATGTCTCCTAGAATATCCTTCCATTAGACTCTATGTCATCATTTCCATCACAAATATTTTCTCCCATGGCATCTCCTGCATGCTCGTAAGAATCCCGAGCATCTTTTCTTTTTGGGTTCTCATGACTGAATTACCTCTTGCTTTACCACACTGTTCTTTCTGGAGTACTACTCCTGGAGGTGTCTATAATTCTTCAAATGTGTTAGTAGAAAACTATTAGATACATACCATTAATATAATTCAAAACTACTTACCTTCCTCTTTTGGGAATTCATAAAACAACAATTTTTTTTTTTGGCTCAAAACACAAAATTTCCTCTCTCCCTTTTCATCCCTGTGACCACTGATAATCTGCTCGAAGCCTACTGAAAGATAGTTGAAAATTGCTTGAAAAATCACTCAGAATTTCTCTTGAGAACCTAAATCTCCTTTGGCCCAATCAGACCTCCTCCCAAC
Organism: Pseudotsuga menziesii; assembly: GCA_001517045.1. Classification (NCBI taxonomy): domain Eukaryota; kingdom Viridiplantae; phylum Streptophyta; class Pinopsida; order Pinales; family Pinaceae; genus Pseudotsuga; species Pseudotsuga menziesii. Next base: position 100,214 of record LPNX010027321.1, read on the forward strand.
TATCTTTCCGACACTTCGGTGGTCAAAACATCTAGCTCATTGGCAGTCTATTTGCTTATTTATTTTCGGCATGTCAGCCCATAGTGATCTAATCCTCTAAACTGTAACGACGATGCCAAGGTCTATCCATTGGAAGTTTCATTAGATAAGGTTTTCTGCGGTATTGGCGGTCGAACACATTATTCGTCGGGTGCGCAGTCCCTTGAGCAGCTGCAATGACGAAAAGTGATCTCATTGCGGTATCCACGGACATCTATCAGCTATTAGACCTACTATCCATCATGTGGATAGTGCTTTGGACTGCTGCAATGGTGGATTTACAATCCTTTGATTCCTTCCAATCGGCAGCATGATCCTTAATAATTTTTCGATGACTTTATACTCAAACCAAATCTTCAAAATGTTCCTCTAATCGGGTCTCTTCCGTGCTAACTCTCCGATTTTTTGGTGGGAAAATCGACTAGACTTCTGATCTGCATCAATAGTGTCAACAAATTCTCATTGGGTCTTCTCCTTACTAACCTTCTGGCATTTCAGCGGCCAGAACATCTAATTCTCTCCGCTGTATTGAGCTTGTAGTGTTCTACTATTATGAGTTTTATTGGCGATCCGTTGGTCTAATTTCATCCGCCATATTGGGTCCATAATGATCTGTCACTCCGAAATTCATCAGTGATAACATAGACTAACCACTGCATCAGTGGCTGGGTGCCCTACGCATTGGATGGATGAGTCCTTTCGACTTTTGCAACATCGGCCCATGATCTTTCTATGTCTTTTGCAGCTCATGACTTTGTCGGTGGTCGAAGTGACTAGCCTCTAGCGGCATCGATGCTTAGATGCACTTCATGTCGGGTGATTATTTCTTTATGTGGCCGTAATGATGGACAGCAGAGTCATTATGGTCTCCACGGGGCACTCGTTGGTGGTCAGAGCAGCTGTTCATTGTGACATCGGATGGATAGCTGACTAGGCAGTCGAAAATATGGTTCACCTTCATTGAACCTTTTCTGATCGGCGATCCGATCCACTAACATCTCCCGATGGTCAATGATCTTGTGCCTTAGAGAAAATTTTTGAATTTTTTTCTTGCCTTGTCTTTCACTGTATCGGCCGTTGGAGCAACTATCCTCTGCGGTATTGGCTGTTAGAGGCTCTACCCATCGGAAGCATAGTTGTCTAGCCATCCTCAAAAGCGGTGCAAGATCATCTAACTTTTTCCAATGTAGTCGCCAAAATTTTCGCCGCATCGGCAACTTAATCCTATAGGCATCGGTGATGCGATCAACTAATCATCGTCAATCACCGACAATTTTATGACTTAGACAAATTTCCAGAATTTTTTTTCTTCTTTAGTCAGAATCTTCTCTTCCACCACTTCATCAGCTCAACCATCTCCTATTCTTCTATCGATGGCTGATGAACCTTACCGAAATTGTGAAATTTTTCTACCGGCTATCCTCCATCGGGTGGTTGTTAAACTAATTCTTCCACTGTGTCGGAAGAACTTCTCACTGGGTCCTCTAATGCGCTGACGATTTTAACACTTAAGAAAAATTTGACAAAACCTTCCGCCGTTGGGTGGGCTTCAAACTAACACTTCCGCCGTGTCGGAGGAACTTCGCACAAATTTCTTCGATGGGCTGATGAGCAATGAACACAATTCCTTCCACAATCTTCTTCCAATTGCCGTACATCAAGTGACCTTCAGACTATCTTTTCCGCTACATCAGAAGAACTTCACACTAAGGTTTCCCATTTATCTTGGTTTCTTCTGGGCAGTAGGCAACCTGCCTCTATTGACTGTTTCTCATGGCCCTCTGAGGCCCAAATGCTGCAACATACACTCTGTCACTGCATCTTCATGGCCCATTCAAGCCCATGTTGCAACCAGAGCTCTGATACCACACTGTAACATCACCGACCCTCCAACTAGAAAAGAGGACGCTACCATACATCAATCATCTGGGCATCTAGCCCCATGAACATGAAGATACATACATATAATGCTGTAACAATATTACTTAAAACATAAAACATACTACGATGCATTAATCATTCATATACATAGCGGAAGCAAAACAATATGCATTCATATACAATTCAGCATTCATTATGTACATTATCATTCATCAATGGTAAATACGATTGCAGACACAAGTCAGGAAAGAATACTTATCTTAATAAGGACTTGTCCTACAACCAGCTATGTCGCCGCAACGTTCCACCCAACCATAGGCTTGCGTGCTCCTTAATCTCTCAGCAACACTACCACCCTCGAGCCAGGCATGATTCCCCAAGGAATAAGGAACTAACAGGCTTACACATAGCCAAGGATATTGAACACCAAACGAGTACACAGTTCAGACAAGCCAACATAGTTGGGTTTGTCAGGCGAACAACAGATCATCCAAGCCAAGAAAGTTGGGTTTATCAGACCATCCAGGAGATGGAAAAGGCTAAATGCTAAGCTAGTGAGCTCATTGAAGATCTAAGTACACCTACACCAGAACCATCCTAGCTTCTAGGACACCCACACACACCCAACACAAGGAAATCAGTCCTTTCTCTGCAATGCAGTCCCTCAAAACTTGATCTCCTTTCCAGTGCTATTCAGGGGTTGTGGAGAAGAAATCCATCCCACTAGCTCTATTTGTGTGGTTCCCAAACCACCATGTTTATCAAGCACATCAGGCCCTCATTCACCACTCCAATGCATTCCAAGGACAAAGCCATTGTGTGCATGCAGCAAAACAACTATTCAAGCTTTAACAAGGGAAAACAACTCCCTAAATCGTTCTTGGCCCTATCGTGGCCAAAACGATTCCATAGCAATCTATAGCATCACATGGTAAAAGCACAATCCAACAATCGTGGCAAACAACAGCCCACGAACATCTATGAACCCATAGCACACAATCCCCAATGCAATCGCTGGAGAACTTACACCAACCGAAATGGGAAAGGAACAGGATCCCAATCTAAACATGAGGGAAAATGATGCAACCCATAGAACTGTAGATGAAAATCACAGCCATGATTCAACAATGGAAAAATAGAACGTTACACAGTCTGAAAATGGTGGAGAATACATAGACTCTCTACATGAACATGAGGATGAACACCACCGCAGACTAACAACTTTGTGAGAGAAGGAAGAACCAACCCGCAAGCCAGCAATCCATGAGGCAGAGGAGAAAGAACCAACCCCAATCAATGAATTGAAGCCCCCTTTTAACTCCACTCAGTGCAAGGGAAAATGAACAGACTCATGATCCCCATAGTGGACAGACCATTCCCAACCCAAAAGGTGCATCGTGGAGAGAGTGCAGGCATGGACATAGTAGTGGTTTTCCTACTAGCCAATAGCTTCCCCAACTAACAAAAGAATAACTAAGGTGGTGGTTGGATGAGACAAAGGAAGGTGAGAAAAAGGGTGGTGACACATGGATTTCCCCCCCATGGCTCAAGGTTCAGCATTCCCCCTCCTTATCCTTGTGAATCATGCCCCTTCTCAATTTGGTTGCAGTGAACATAGCTGGTTGGGGTTATTTAATTAAATATGTATAGTTACATGATGCCACAACTTACTATGTATGTTGCATGTCCTGATATACCATCAGTGACCATTTCTATCCAAAACATAACATATCCAAATTGATGGTGGGGCCTTTTCCTTTAGCTCTGCACCATGATTATTTACAATATATGTATCATGTATATTTAATGCAAATGGGGTCAAAACCGAGGTGTTACAGTCATCACCATTAGCATCATAATCATCATAAATACCATCATCATCATCATCGTCATCATCAGCCTCATTTTCATCATCATTGTCGTCGTCATCATCATCATCAACATCGTTGTCATCATCATCATCATCGTCATCATCAACAACATCGTCATCATCATCGCCATCATTATCATCATCGTAGTCATCATTATTTTTACTTATGTAGTTGTGTTTATAATTGTTTAAAAAATATTATAAAAAATTTATTCAATATATAAAGTTTGGTATCAAATTATGTTAGTATATTATTAGAATTAGAATTATATATTATTACATATACGTAATGAGAATTATATAAATCATTTACCATTATTGTTCGATAACCAACGTTTACCATTTCACTGTTCTCATTCGACATTTACCATTTCATTGTTCACATTTCATGGTTGGAGCTCGTGGGTTGGATCTCATAGATCACATTTCATGGGTGCAAGTCATGGTTTGGAGCTTGTGGTTCGTAATTCATGGTTACAACTCACGATTCACATTTCACGGTTGGATCTCAAGGGTTGGAGCTCACAGTTCATATTTCACGGTTGGAGCTCAATTGTTTGAGCTCACGGTTGCAACTCATTGGTTGGAGCTCACGGTTCACATTTCACAATTGCAACTCATGTTTCACATTTCACTATTGGAGCTCAGTGTTCATAGTTCACGGTTCTCATGGATAAACATGTAATTATTGGGATCCCTAACTTGTTTGAAATCCCTAATTTGTTTGAATTTATGATGAAAGACCTAATTTGTTTGAAGTTATGATGAAAGCCCTAGTTTTTTTAATCTATAATGAAAGCCCCGTTTTTTTGAAAAATCGTCATCATCCAATTTATAAATGGTTGTAATACTTTTTTTCTCATTTTCCAAATATTTTTGAAACAATGTAAATGGATGAACTTGGCCCTTTTCTTTATGCTCCTTTCTCTTCTAGGACATGAGCTATGATGGGTCGTGATCCTTTGTAGCTGACCCGTGGATTGTATGTCCTTCCAAGACTTGGTCATGACTATTTTTGGTGTATCTCCTATTGGGCCATGACCTTATGCTATTAAACAATGGATCATTCGTCCTTTCTCTGCTAGGTCGTGACTATTGGTAATCCTCTCTAGGCTGAGCATAACTATGTTATCCTTTTCTTAGTAGGACGTGACTTCCATTTTCCTAGTTGTGAATTTTTTGGAGCTACTGTGGGTTGGTCGTGACTATATTAACCCTCTCCTAGCTAGTTGTGACTATTGGTAACCGTCTCTAGGATGAACGTAACTGTGTTGGACTCTTCTTAGCAGGTCATGACTATCATTTTCCTGGCCATGACTATTTTGGAGCCACTATGGACTAGTCGTGACTATATTAGCCATCTTCTGGCTGGTTGTAACTGTTGTGTCAGGCCGTGTCTTTGTTTTTTGGTTCTGCTAGGACTATATCATGACCTACTAGTAGCTTTCTAATTATGAATTGTGATTATTGATAACCTATATTGCTAGGCCATGACTCTGGTTTTAAGTGGGACTAGACCACTTACTCTTACTGGGATTTCTAGTTAGTCTTGTATGTGTATTTATCATCGTCAGGTGAACTTAATATAGGGTACAACATAAACAATAGTAAAATTACAATGAAACTAATTCACATTAATTAAAGAACAATTGTTAAATAGGTTTGGTTTGAACTTTCTTTATACTCAGGCATATTATTCCATCTCTTGTCACTGTAAGGACAAGCTGTCATGCATCATACTTTGAGAGAGATAAGTTTAAATTGATATGGGATTAGATTAGAATTTATAAATAGTTCTGGTTTGGATCTACCATATACTCATACATATTGTGCCATCTCTTGTAACTGTAAGGAGAAGATGTCACAAGTCATAATTTGAGAGAGAGAAGGTTAAAGTGTTATGGGATTAGGTAAGATCCATACATTAAAAAATTCCAGTCACCAAGTGAAAAGGTCTCATTAGGATAGCAACACCTTAAAGTCACAACTCCCTCTAGAAGGCTTAACACCACTACTAACCTATAATTTATGGTTTGACATAGTCATAGCTCAGCTAGGATAGGGCACCACAGTCCTCGTACATCAGTCACAGTTCCACAGAGAAAGGGACACAACAGTCATAGTCACAGAGTCACGGTCCAACAAAGAAGTGACACATAATCACGGTCCAGAAGAGAAGTGACACACAGTTATGGTCCTCTTCATGTAGTCAGGACCCTAGCTCTAGAGGGAATACATAGGACATAACCCAACCCTAGAGGGAATACAAAGTACAAGAGATGATCATGGTATTCTAGAAATATCACTCAAATACTCCTAGATTTTAGGATTATTACCAATAAAAAAACATAAAATAAAGTTAAGTGAACATAAGATATGGTAAAAAAATTCAATTTTTAAAAGTTAAAAGAGATTAAATGTGTCATGATTTGCTTGATACGTTTAAGTTTTGGGGTGAAACTTATCACAATTTCCAAGCAACATATCAAGGTTTTGCTAATCAGTGACCCTTAGGTTTGTTCAGACCTGATCTATGACTCTTGAACGTGTCTTGTGCTAGGGTGTGACCTTGTTTGTTCTCATTGAACTTGAGTTGTGACCTTCATAAGGTTTTTGGACAAAGCTTTGTTCTCTATGGGTTTTCAAATTCTTGGATAGAGCTATGATTCTTGTTGGTTCTTAGGACTCAAAATTGACCTTGTTGGGATGCTAATATTTGTGTTGTGACTTGTATCTTTTGAACCAATATCTTTAATTTGTGTTATCATTTTGCATACAGCACTATGTTAGAAATATACTATCTTTTTATTGTTGTTCTATTATGCATCTTAGAAATTTATCTACAGTTGTACCTTAAATTCATTTAAGTAATTGACTGACTTGGTTAAACTTCATTGGAATTTTGTTGTAATTTATGTTTTTTACATTGGAATTGATAACTCATATCAAGGTCCAACTTTAACGCAATGACCACTGGAGTGTTAACGTTGAAAGAGATGAAAATTATGTTTGAATTTATTACAACAATACTTTTCTAGATCTATCTTTGTTATTTACTTATGCTTATACATCGATGATAAAAATATATGTGACAATATACCTTGAGAGAGAGAAAATATTAAAGTCATTGGTATTGTTGGTCCTATGGGTAAAAGGTGGGTTTTCTCCACCTTTATGGTAGACCCTGGTATTGTGGGTATGGGGGTTTCCTTACCATCTTGTTCTGACCCCTTTGGTTCACTTATGGTCCTTCATCTTCTACTTGGTCCTAGCACCATTATTGTGTTTGGCACCTTGACCAACTTTGGTATGATGACTTTACCTTATTACTTTTATTGTTTTATTGTTATGTGACCACATGACCAAAGGTACCCTACTCTAAGTGTACTAAAATTCATTTTATGTTTTATTATGGTAACCACCCTAAAACCTAGGGTTTCCTAAGTGACCGTTCTATAAGAATTTCCAAGTTTATATATTATGTTCATAACTTCACTCTTGGAGTATCTTGGAATGAAAGAAGTATAGAAATGATATTTTTTGGATGCAACATAGGGTAATTGATGCTATAAATTTGACTACACTTAAAGTAGGGTAACCAAGGTCATATGGTACCTCTTCTAGGGTTGTTAGAGTTGTGTTGCGAAATGTGAATAGTGATATCCAACTGATGAGTTACAAACTTGAAATGTGAATCTAAACCATCAGCACTCTACCCCCCNCCAAAGCATATCTATCTAGCGTTACTATTGTTCTTTAATTACTCTTCATGAGTTAAAATTGATGAAATTTTGTTACAGTTTATGTTTTGTCCATTGCAATTGATAAATCATCTCAAGGACCAACTTTAACACAGTGAACAATGTAGTCTTATAGTTGAAAGAGATGAAAATGATGTTTGAATTTATTACAAAACTACTTTTCTAGATCTAGCATTGTTATTTACTTATGCTTATAAAATGATGACAAAAATATATGTGACAATATACCTTGAGAGAGAGAGAGAGAGAGAGAAAATTTAAAGTCATTGGTCTTATTGGTCCTATGGGTAAAAGGGGTTGTTTATCCACCTTTACTATACAACTTGGTCTTGTGGTTATGGGGGTTTCCTTACCATCTTGTTATAACCCATTTGGTTGACTTATCGTCCTTCATCTTCTACTTGGTCCTAGAGCCCTTATTGTGTGTGGTACGTTGAACACCTTTGGTATGATGACTTATCCTTATTACTTTTATTGTTTTTTTGTTATGTGATCACATGACCTGTGGTACCCTACTCTAAGTGCACTCAACTTTATTTTATTTTTTATTATGGTAACCACCCTAAAACCTAGGGTTTCCTAAGTGACCATTCTAGAAGACTTGCCAAGTTTATATATTATTTTCATAACTGCACTCTTGGAGTACCTTGGCATGAAAGAATTATAGATATGATATTTTTTGGATGTAACCTAGGGTTATTGTTGTTGTAAAGCTGAGTACACTTAAAGAGAAAGGTCATATGGTACCTCTTCTAGGGATGATAGACTTATTTTGTGAGATGTGAACCGTGATCTCCAACCAGTGAGATGCAATTGTGAAATGGTTACGTTCGTAATCAAATAATAATGGTAAATTATTTATATAATGCTTAATATATATATATATATTGCTAATGCTAATGCTAATAATTTAGTAACACAATATGATACAAAACTTTATATATTGAAAAAAAAATTATAATATTTTTTAAACAATTAACTCATCTCAAGGACCAACTTTAACGCAGTGACCAGTGGAGTTTTAAAGTTGAAAGATATGAAAATTATGTTTGAATTTATTACAGCAATACTTTTATGGATCTATATTTGTTATTTAGTTCTACTTATTATACAACGATGATAGAAATATATGTGACAATAATATACGTTGAGAGAGGGAAAAGATTAAATTCATTGTTCTTGTTGGTCATATGGGTAAAAGGGGTTGTTTATCCACCTTTATGGTACACCTTGGTCTTGCGGGTATGGGGGTTTCCTTACAATGACAAAATCTAGCGCAATATGTCTGAGTATAAGGAAGATTCAAACCATACCTATTTAGCAATTGTTGTTTAATTACTGTGAATTAGTTTAATCATAATTTCACTACTGTTTATGTTTTACCCTATCTTAAGTTCACTTAAATTTATTTAATGTTTTTGATTGGTAAAACTCCTAAAAACTGGACCTTATGAATGCGACTATGATTGTGTGTCACTTCTCTACTAGATCGTGACTGTGAATGGCATGCCCCTTTCTCTTCTAAACTATGACAAATGTACCGGGACTGTGGTGCCCTATCCTAACTGAGCTATGACTATGTCAATGCCTATATGCTAGGTTAGTCGTGGTGTTAATTCTGTTAGCGAGATATGTGACTTTTAGGATTCCTATTTGTGGTTTTTGTTGAGCATAACTCTTGATATCCTAATGATATATTCTCACTTGTTGATTGGTATTTGTTACTGTATGTATCTAACCTAATCCCATACCACTTTAACCTTCTCTCTATCGAAGTATGACTTGTGACAATGTTTCCTTAGAGTGACAAAAGTTGGCACAATATGTATGAGTATAAGGAAAATCCAAACCAGATCTATCTAGAATTACTATTGTTCTTTAATTAATGTTCATTAGCTAAACTTGACGAAATTTTATTATAGTTTATGTTTTGTACATTGGAATTGATAACTCATCTCATGGACCAACTTTAATGTAGTGACCAGTGGAGTGTTAAAGCTGAAAGAGATGAAAAATATGTTTTAATTTATTACAACAATACTTTTCTAGATCTAGCTTTGTTATTTACATTAACTTATACATTGATGATAAAAATATATGTAACAATATATCTTGAGAGAAAGAAAAGATTAAAGCCATTGGTATTGTTTGTCCTATGGGTAAAATGGGTTGTTTCTCCACCATTCTGGTACACCTTGGTCTTGTTGGTATGGGGGTTTCCTTATCATGTTGTTCAAACCCCTTTGGTTGACATATGGTCATTCATATTATACTTGGTCCTAGCACACCCTAATTGTGTGTGGTACCTTGAACACCTTTGGTATGATGAATTAACCTTATTACTTTTATTGTTTTATTGTTATGTGACCACATGACCTATGGTACCCTACTCTAAGTGTAATAAAATTTATTTTATTTTTTATTATGGTAACCTCCCTAAACCCTAGGGTTTCCTAAGTGACCATTCTAGAATACTTTCCAAGTTTATATGTTATGTTCATAACTTCAGTCTTGGAGTATCTTGGCATGAAAGAAGTATATATCTAATCTTTGTTGAATGCAGCATAGGGTTATTGTTGTTGTGAAGTTGAGTACACTTAAATTAGGATACCAAAGGTCATATGGTACCTATTCTAGGGTTGTTAGACTTGTGTTGTGAAATGTGAATCATGATCTCCAACTAGTGAGGTGCAACCATGAAATGTGAAGCTAAACCATCAACTCTCTCTCTCTCTCTCTCTCTCTCTCTCTCAAGGTATGTATTCTGACATCTTATCCTTATAGTGACAAGAGTTGACTCAAAATGTTTGATTATAAGCAAGATTCAAACCAAATATACCTAGCATTACTATTGTTATTTAATTACTATTCGTTAGTTAACCTTGATGGAATTTTATTACAGTTTATGTTCTGTACATTGAAATTGATAAATCATCTCAAGGACCAACTTTAACGCAGTGATGAGTGGATTCTTAATGTTGAAAGAGATGAAAATTATGTTTCAATTTTTTTATAGAAGTAGTTTTCTATATCTAGCTTTGTTATTTACTTCTACTTATACAATGATGATAAAAATATATGTGACAATATACATTGAGAGAGAAAATATTAAATACATTGGTCTTGTTGCTCCTATGGGTAAAAGGGGTTCTTTATCCACCTTTGCAGTACACCTTGGTCTTGCTGGTATGGGGGTTTCCTTACATCTTGTTCTGACTCATTTGGTTGGCTTATGGTCCTTATCTTCTGCTCGGTTCTAGATCCCTTATTGTGTGTGGTACCTTGACCACCTTTGGTATGATGACTTAACGTTATTACTTTTATTGTTTTATTGTTATGTGACCACATAACCTATGGTAACCTACTCTAAGTGTACTCAACTTTATTTATTTTTTATTATCTTAACGACCCTAAATCCTAGGGTTTCTAAAATGACCATTCTAGAAGACTTTCCAAGTTTATATATTATGTTCATAACTTCACACTTGGAGTATCTTGGCATTAAAGAAGTATAGATATGATATTTTCTAGACAAAACATAGGGTTATTGATGCTGTAAAGTTGAGTACACTTAAAGTAGGGTACCAAATTTCATATGGTCTCTCTTCTAGGGCTAATAGACTTGTGTTGTGAGATGTGAACTGTGATCTACAACTAGTGAGATGCAACCATGAAATATGAACAGTGAAATGGTAAACGTCAGTAATCAAACAATAATGGTAAATGATTATATAATTTTTAATACACACACACACATATAATGTTAATGCTAATAATATACTAACACAATATGATACAAAACTTTATATATTGAATATTTTTTATATAATAGTTTTTAAACAATTAACTCATCTCAAGGACCAACTTTAATGCACTAACCAGTGGAGTTTTAAAGTTCAAAGAGATAAAAATTCTGTTTGAATTTATTACAACAACACTTTTCTGGATCTAGATTTGTTATTTACTTATGCTTATATAGTGATGATAAAAATATATGTGACAATATACCTTAAGAGAGAGAAAATATTAAATTCATTGGTCTTGTTGGTCCTATGGGTAAAAGGGGTTCTTTATCCACCTTTACGGTACACCTTCTTCTTGTGGGTATGGGTCTTGCCTTACAGTGGCAAGAGCTAGTGCAATATGTCTGATTATAAGGTAGATCCAAACCAGAACTATTTAGGAATTCTTCTATAATTATTGTGAATTAGTTTCATTATAATTTTACTACTATTTATGTTTTACCCTATCTTAATTTCACTTAAGTTTATTTTATGTTTTTGATTGGTAAAACTCCTAAAATCTAGGGCTTGACTTTATGCAAAGGTGTTGTAGGAGCTAGTCAGTTGGTCGACTAGACTAGCCAACTAATTAGAGATTAGGTCGGCCCCCCTAGGTTGTGTTGGTTGACTAAACTGATAGGTAGTTATTTGAAACTGTTTTGTAATCATATATATAGGTTGTTGAGATAGATATGAACTTGGTTTAGTTTGATGTTTATATGAACCCACATGTGTTATTGTGTAATATAAGCTATTATTAAACCTAATATCATTGTTTATTGTCTCTGTTATGATTATATGATTCTTTATGTGTATTATTGGTAACTTAGTGATCTCAGTGATTACAACATTGGTTAGGTTGTCTATAGTACACGTACAAATGAAATGAACATTAGAAGATGATCTCAAAGCAAGAGATTAAGTACTGGTCAGAGCGTAAGATCGCAAATTATTTGCAGAACTACGCTCGAAGAAACAAGCCGACTATTTCCCAGGCGAAGGAGAAATTGTTCACTGAAACACATGAGAAGTTTTTAGAATCGGTGGCTCAGTTTTTGAAGAAATTACTCGATGAAAAAGCCAGTAGAAATTAAGGACCAAGAATTTCTCCAGAAACTGATAAGAGGAGGATGAATGAATCTATTGGAGTGGTTTGAAAAAATTGTAGAAGAGTTATGTGCAGACCGTTGTGGAAGAGAGAGTCTCTGTCAAGAGTATCAAAGCGAGATTCTACAACGATTTCACATAGTAGTTTATTTTCTCACTACTGACCCTTTTGTTTAAGTTCCTAATTGATAGGGGAGTAGGACACATTGTTGAGCCTCTTCCATCACTAATCGAACCACCATAAAATACTAACTGGGCGAAGAAGTAGAAAGCGTGGGAGAAGTTTATTACAGAAAGGGAGCGGGAGTACTTCTTGAGTAAATAGACAGAACTATCCGGTCTTACTAAAGAGTCAGGTATGCTATGGGGGGGGTATATGGTCATGTGTTGGGGTAGAGTAGAAGGATTCTAGTCGACTATGGAAAGAACCACCAGCAATGAAAATTCAGGACAAGAAAGAAATAATTCGGATAGTGAGTCACAAAAGCACTCCAGATTTACAGAAAATAGAGAGAGATAAGAGGCAGAAGAGAAGGGATAAATTAAGAGAGCATGTCATCATGCTCCAGAGAAGAATGGCCACTAGGGTGACAACACATGAATAAAATCTTCTAGAGTCGGGTCACGACCGACAAGAAGAGGGCGTAGATGAGGAAGAAGTGTCAGTAATGGAGGAATATTTGTGGATAGAGAAGCGAGAATCTATCCAACTTGAAATAGACCAGGATGTAAGACCTCTATCTGCAATAAATTTGAACCTAAGTGCCAGAGTGCAATCCATTGTCGAAGAGGACCTAAGGCTACGAGCTGGTGAGTTCAGCATATGGAGCCAACTAGACGACGAAGGAAATGATGTCGACCATCTAGTAATTCATCAACCTGAGGAAGGAAACTAGGTCACATTCCAATCGTAACCATCTAACCGAAGTATCCACCTACTCTACCCAGGTAATGAAGGAGCACCCCCCCTTCTAAACACAACTTTAGAAAATACAGAGCAGTCAAAATCACAAGGAAGAACATCTGAGTTACAACAATTGGCCTTGACATAGATAGCAGAATTTGAGCTAGACCGACAACTTGTCGAGGAAAAATCGACAAACAAAACTTCCAATGGAAACGAGAGTTCCCTCAAAAATAGCTGTGAACAACATAGATTTTCATAGAATATCCCACCACCCACACCACCATTGCTCGAAGAAGACGCTGACGATATGAGGCATGATGCAGAACACATCCCCCTCTATGAGGATGATGAGGATCCCAGACAACACTGGTTCATCTGTAACATGGGACACAAATGCAGTAAAATGTGAAGATAGACAAATGGAACAGTTCATCGGTGCCTTGCGAAATCAAGCAATGACTTGGTATATGACATATATCGAGAAGACACCCAATGCGACCAAAGTTGATATTAAGCAACAATTCTTATCCTTCTTCAAAACACCAGATGAGAAGCATGTGGTTGCAAAAAAACTAAAAATGACAGTTCGTAAACCCATAGAGACTATCCAGGATTATTACAAGAGATTTAAAAACCTACTAAGCCAAATTGATTATAATATAGATGAACAACTATTAATTCAATGGTTTCTTGCAGGAATTTCACAGAAGATCTAGAGACATATTAGTCTGGACACATTCAATACATATGAAGAAGCGCTCATGAAGGCATTACAGGTCAACATGGACGAATATTATCCATCACACCCTATGGACCATCGTATTGAAGAACAATTGGAAATAATGAAAAAATAATTAAGAGAATTGAACCTTAAGGGACAAGACATCTAGTGCATGACCTACTCAATGAATGATCATACCAAAGACAATTGTTGACAAGACATTATCCGACATGATGTCCTCTTTGTTCAAACAAAATGATTTTGTGACATCTTCCAGGAAAATGGGCTCCATGCAACAAAAGATTGCCCATTAAACATGAAGAATGGAAAATCCTCCTGCTGCAATTTGTGAATTTAAGAGTCATGCCACAGTTGATTTCCACTTGAACCTAAAAAACCATTAAAACTATCATTCAGTTTATCAAACGAATGATGTTGCACATATCCTTAATAATAATGAAAATAATGAGAAAAGAAAATAGAAACATGAATGCCGGAGATATGAGTGTCGGTATGACAATCGTCGTGGAGGATTTGTTGGTCGAGGTCAATTCAATGGAAGTCAGGACAAGAAACCACGGTGACCAATTCAGTGTTTCACATGTTAAACGAAGGTCACTGATATGTAGAATGTCTTTATAAAGATTGGACTGACCTAAAATTTTATACTAGTTGTGGTGTGGGAGATCACTCTTTAGAGGATTTTCCCACCATGCTCGACAAAATAAATAAAAAGAAAAATGTTAATGTATTGTCATGTGTTCAGAAGTGTGATGTAATTCATACAAAGAACTTACAAATAGTCACTAGACAAGGAACAAAAAATGGTAATGATAATCCAAGAATAGGTAAAATGAAAATCAAGGAGGATTAATCTAATCCCATAAAGAAAAAGAAATTATATAATGATGCATCAAATATGTTTCAAGAATTCGCTAAACAAGAAGCAGTCGATGATAGTCAACATAATGTATCGCAAGAACTACTTAACATAATACATAATGATAAATAAGTAGCACAATTTATTGATCTGTTATATAAAATATTAAGAACAAACCTGGTGTGGATAAACAAACTAAGAATATATGCAGCCTAAATCAGAAAGATAAGAGTGATGCTAACCCACTTGTCTACTATGAGATAGAAGGATATCACATTCAATAAGTTGTTCTTGATTTTGGATCCCAAGTGAATATTATGACACAAGACATGGGAACAATTGGGCAGAGATCGACTTAACAAATCAGGCATATACCTAAGGTTATAAGAACAAGGACTTATCGAACCTATTAGGGTCTAGAGAAATGTCAACACAACCATAAAGGGTATCACTACAAAAGTCAATTTCGAAATCATAGACCCTAAGGAAGGATCCAACTCCTTCCTAGCTTTGGTGGGCCGACCATGGGGTCGGAAGATGAAGGCGTCAATTTCATTAGACAAAGAAAGGATAAATCCTAAAGGAAATGGATAGAAAGTAAATGTCCCCATTCATCCTTCTCAAGGATAACCTTGGATAGAACCAATAGACGAAGAGGTCGACGTTCGACAACTTTATAGAATCCAGAATAACGAAGACTATACTGAGCCAAATATTTATGGGGAAATTCATTTGGGGAATCAAGACTCAATTATATATAATTTGGATGAAGATATATACGATTGGGAGATAGAAAAATATGAAACTCAAGCAAGAGGATAATGGACTATTCAGGCCATATTGAAAAAACTGACTCGACAATGTTTTTTCGTGTCCATCATTCCAAATATATTCGAAAGAAAAAATGGGGAATACTCTTCTTTAGTGTTGATTAAAATAGAAAAAAATAACCTCTCCGATATAAATAAAGGGAATCACCAGTCCTCCATATTGAAGAAGTTCCCAAAAATTTAGGTGAGCACGGCCGACTCCAAATCCTGGTCGAAACATTTACAGGTCAAGATGCTCGATGGTGGGATACCCATCAATCAAGATTACAAACATGGACAACAACTTTGGCATACTTTTTCGAAATATTTGATGAGAGGAATCTAACTAAATAGGCACAAATATTAGTCTTTACACAAGGACAAGACCCTAAAAATCACATAAGTATATGCGAAAGGGAAAGGAGAAGGCTTGGTTAGAAAGATGAGTGAATATGGCCACACCTATTTCCATCCACACTAGATGATTTATCAAATAAATGGTATAAGATGGAAGAATCTCGAAGCGAAATGTTCATATGGAATGAAATTAAACAAAATTTTACTAAGGAATTTAAATTCATATCGGAAGACAATAAACTAGTCGAAGCAACAAGGAAAATAAAAATATTCATACAACCAATTGTCCAACATAAGTTGACACAAAACTAAAACCAACCAAAATCATCATGTAATAACATTTGGTCAAGTAAAATACCTTAGTCGACAAGACTTTGACGAGAAAATAAGCATACACATGGGAAAAGCTTTCAGTGGAAATATAATCATCCAGAAATGGTAAAACCAATTAAAAAAATATTTAAAGTCGAATCGACCGACAAAGAAGATACCGATAGGATGATAGTAGCATACTTCCCGGAATCATTTTCACAGTTTAAAGAAGGAAGTTGACAAATCAATGAAATAAAGGAACCAAAATGGATGGAAACGAAGGTCAAAACCAAAGAAGTCGACCAATGATGACTGACTGAAAATGGCACGAATAGGTGACTATTGGGATGATGAACAAATAGTCGAAATAGTTAATCTACTTAAGGAATTTCAGGATTTCTTTTCCCGAGAATATAAATACCTTAAAGGTTTAGTACAAGAGATGGGTTAAATGAAAATAGATATCAAAATTGATGCAATACCTATAAAGAAAATACCTTACAAACTGGCTCACAAATATAAGGAAATAGTGAAAAAAGAGATTGACAATATGCTAGAAGCTGGATCTATCTACCCAATTGACAAGTCGGAATGGGAAATCCCAATTGTCGTACAACCGAAAAAGCATGACCCAACAAAACTGAGAATCTATGCATATTTCTGGGTGCTGAATAAAGTCACTTCAACAGATCCATTTCCAACACCATTTGCAGATGAAATACTAAATGAAGTCACTGGACATGAGTGCTACTCGTTCATGGATGGATTCTTAGGATACAATCAAGTACCAATTTCTAAAGAAGATTAGAAGAAGACAACATTTGTCTATGAATTTGGTTCATTTGCTTACAGGGTTATGCCATTTGGGTTAAATAATGCACCACCTGTATTTTCCAGGATAGTAGTCAAAGCATTTCGAGAATACATTTATAAAACAATGGATGCATACTTTGATGATTGGACCATTTACTCCATCTTCAAAGATCATTGCAAATGGTTGAGGCTAATGCTAGAATTTTGTTAACAAATCGAGCTATCTCTCAACATAAAGAATTACATCTTTTTGACCCCGATAGGAATTCTATTGGGACATATTGTACGGAAATAAGGAATCAAAGTCGACTTTGCAAAAATAAAAATCATTCTTGACTTGAAATCCCCAATGAATCCAAAGAAATTCAAAGTGATGTTAGGAAACACTGGCTATTATATAAAATTCATTCATCATTACTCAAATATGACATATCCTTTAGAGGTGCTATTGAAAGAATACCAGGAGTACGAATGGACTGAGGAATGTGATGCTTCCTTCGACATTTTCAATAAAAACTAGTCGAAGCACCCATTCTCAGGTTTCCAAACTAGTCAGTTAAATTTCACGTACACATTGATGCATCAGGAACAGCAATAGGCACAATATTAACACAACCTAACGATGATGGGATGGACTATCCAATTGTGTATAGTAGTATAAAATTAAATAAGGAAGAACGTAACTATTCCACAACAGAAAGAGAGGCACTAGGAATGGTATTTGCACTCTAGAAATATCGACATTACCTATTAGCTAACCATTTCATATTCTACACAGATCACCAAGCATTAAAATATTTGGTAAATAAACCTCTACATCATAGAAGAATATTTCATTGGTTGTTACTATTCCAAGAATTTGAGTTCAAAGTAGTAGTTCAACCAAGGAAGCTAAATGTTGGACCCGACTACTTGCCGAGAATCAACACAGAGGAGGAACCAACAGGAGTCGAAGACGATCTCCCAGATGTGCACTTATTGCAAATAGAATACATACCGACATAACTAGAAGAAATAGCTCATTTTTTAGAGAATGGTCAAGCACCTAAAGGTATGAGCACTAAAATGAAACAAATTCTAGCAATGAAAGATGCACCATATAGTATAATTAATTAATACCTATATAAAATGGGCTTGGATGAAGTAATCTGTCAATGTCTTTTAGAGCACAAAAGAGAAAACATAATGCATGAAGCACACTATGGACCAGCTAAAGGACATTTTTAGTTAGACATGACTGCTAAAAAGATTCAACATTTAGGACTATGGTGGCTGACATTATACAAGGATTGTCCAAAGTTTGTAAGTAAATGTGATCGATGTCAATGTTTAGGCTGACCACTAGCAAGTAATGAGATTCCTTTAATATCGGTAAATCTAAGTTTAACACTTGAAATTTGGGCTATTGAATTCATAGGACCATATCTAGTCCCTGCTAGAAGGTCAGGTGCAGGTTAGAATACATCACTAAATGGGCAGAGGCAGAAGCTGTCGAAACCTATTCTAGTGAGGTAGATTCTAAATTCATATACGAGAATATAATCACTAGATCTGGTTGTCCACTAACTCTAATAAGTGACCAAGGATCACATTTCATCAAAAAAACTATTACAGCATTAACAAAGCAATTCAAAATTGACCATAGAAAAAGTACAGCTTATCACCCTCGGTCTAATGTGGCAATAGAGGAATTTAACAAAACTTTAACAAGGGAGCTAATGAAAATTTGCAACACTAACAAAGATGATTGGGATGAAAAATTTCCTGCTATTTTATGGTCTTATTGAACAACATATAAGCGATCCACAGACCAAACACCATTTCGACTAGTCTATGACCAAGAAGTAGTCGTTCCCCTACACTTCTGACAACAAACACCAGTAATAGCCGACATATTACATATTAATGTCGAATAAGAAAAGAAGGACTAACTAATGCAACTATATAAGCTAGAAGAAGATCGACTAATGGCTATACAACATCAAGAAATTCAAAAACAATAACAAAAAGCATGGCATGACTGAAACATAAAAAAAATGAACTTGTCAGTTGGAGACCTTGCGTTGTTGTATAACAGTCGGGTAAAACGTAAAAAGAAGAAATTACACACAGATGGATGAGACCTCATATTGTGGAAGAAATCAATTCCAATGGATCAGTTTGACTAAGAACTTTACAAGGAAGAGTATTTCGAAAGCTTGTCAATGGTGCTTGACTAAAGTGGTATCAAAACTAAAAAATCTAAATAAAAAAAAAACGGTTTCATAACTATTAAACAAAATCTATAAAAACCATAAAAAACTAAAAAAAAACTAAAATACACAATATAGCAAGATCAAAATGACAGGGAAATACTCTCAGGTAGGAAGTAGCCGCAATCAACATCACAACCATCGACATACAACTACCGACCATTCTACCGACATTTCCATCATCAACAAGAGGATCAAACAGTCTAATCAAGCCATCATGACTATAGATAGAGGGAGCGCCAAAAATAGAGTGCATTAAAAGAGCTATCAATAGAGTGTCCTTTGCCATTAGATCCACCATTAATACCTCCATTGACAAGATCGCCACCTGTGCCACCTATAAATACCACATCAAACGATGAATTCATATCATTTTACGAAGAGATTAAAAGACATAGTTACGAGACCCCTGAGAGCAATATACCTATATAAAAAATTGAAATTACAACCAACAAAATGGCACCAAAGAAAACTAGATCCGTGAACAACAAAGAAAAGGAGTTATGCTCCACTACGATCCAGTTGATAAAAAGATTAGAGAATATCAGTAAGGCTAAAGTCCATGAAACTTCTTAGGTGAGATTATGGGTAGAAATTAAGAAATGGGCATATGTGGATAGAAAAATGACAGAAGAAGCAGAGAAAGTAAGTGCCAGTACCATCATGAGCTACATTAACGCACCTATCATGGCGAGTTTCGGTGGGACAAAAGAAATCATTGAAAAATTCATCATTAGTAGAGACCATAATGGTAAGTTGTACTTTGATACACCTGTGGAGATAACCGATGAAGTGATTTACAAACTTACAAGGCTCTCTAACAAAGGCACACCTATCCCTATCGGGTCCATACCTGAGTTATTTGAAAAACTAATAGGTACATCGACTGGAAAAAAATCTAAGGGGCTGATAGTCGGTCAAATCAAGGCCACAACACCCAAGATGGTCACCAAAATTATGTCTAGTGTTCTAACTATTATAGGGCGAGGGTGCAATTTGAGTCTCGACATGTTGGAAGTTGTCGACTCTATAGTGGAATTTGAGAAAACCTACTGTTGGGCTCAATATGTAGCTGACATGATCAAAAACATCAGTGAAAAATGTCAAGAAACAGGAGCAGCGAGCAGATTCCATTCACTGATCATATGGATTTATATGTTCCACTTATGTCCTATCAGAGATAAACAGTTCCTAGAACCGACAAGGTTCCATATGTGGCGTTTCAAGTCATTTTCAATGGTTGGAAACTCATAGGAACTCGAAACATCCAAAGTGGTTCTAGAAAACTAGTTTCAAAACTTAAAAGTCCAAATATCCAGATGGAGGGTGCCTCAAAACATCCAAAGATGTTTGCCACCAACAATGCACATTCATCTGGAACTCGACCATAATACAGTCTGGTATATGCAGGGAACCATAGCGAAGGCCAAACACCTTGATTATTAACCAACAATTGAGGGTATTTTTAAAGAGTTGGCTTGAAAATTCAACCCTAATATGTCCATAGCAGCGATGGTGAAGAGTACCAACCAACCAATTGTAGAACCTCTAACCGACCAAGAGAAAGAGGAAGATTATGAAGTACACCTTCATATCACCAGTTTTAGTTTGGAGGACACCCCAGCAGAAGAGAAAAATAATCTTCAGATTGTAACAGTACCACAGACCCAGCAAGCCATTGTATCGACCCAACAACAGGAGGAGGATGGAGAACAGTCGGATGAAGAAACACAATCTGAAAAACCTGAGTATGTTCTAACAAAGAAAACTCTCTGACAAATAGGTTAGAAAATATCCCAATATTCATGGAAGAAGAACAATAGTCCAACAAAAGGGAAGGGAAAGCACAAACTCATTCTTCAAGGAGATTTAGATGATGAAGAAGAACTATTTTCTAGAGCAGCTGACATCTTGGAGTATGCCTCCAAGAACAAAATATCCATCAAGAAGCAGCTCCAATGCTTTATAGAAGTAGAAGAAAAACAAGCAAAAGATAAAATGGTAAGAGTCGCTACCCCCCCTGAAGTCAACTCTATTGATTTAACATCCACTTCTCCACCCCCATCTCCAACCAGAATAGTGCAAGAAGATATACCACATCCAACTACTATTACCTCATCAAACCCTTATAAATATGTAATACCTAAAGTAATCAAAGAGAAATTCAATAATGATGCTGACCTAAAGCAATTTAACAACAATCTTCCCAATCTTTTTCATCATGCCCAACAAATAAATAATACACATTCACTTACCGAGTCAAGATCTGCACGACGACTTCTCACCCAGTAACCCAACGAAGATTCCCCAAAACTGAAAGTTGTGGGAACCATTAAATTATCATTCATAAGAAACCCTGACAAATCATCTCAAGTTGTCGTAGCTCAAATTTCATCATTTATACAATCTACGAAAAATCCTCCACACCTGATTATTGAAGCAAATGAGGGAGTAGCTGATCTTGATATAACTAATCAAGTAGAAAAACTGGCAACAGATCAATAAATCAAAAACATCCTTGACTCTGAAGAAGCTGACGACCCTGTGGACTTACAACCTGAAATCAAAAATCTTATGCTGACATGTGACCTTTTGACCACCCCATCAAACCTAGAGCATCCACCATCACCTACACCACCATTAAATTCAGCTCCACATCCATACTTATATCTACGTTCCACACCATCGATAGATGCACAACTATCCACAGACTTCATTCCTGATATACGATCGGTAGATCCTAATCCAATAGAAGATCAATCGAAAAGAGATCACCCAATGGAAGAGAAACATCCAGAACAAGAACAACCCAAAACAGTACCAGTAGGAGAAGAGTTTGTACAACATTCCTATCATAAAAGAAAAATAAAAGAGAAAAATAAGAAATAACATGAACAACAATCGACATAATCAGCATTACAATAGGTACCGACAGTTATCCACCTACATCAGCTAGGATTCACTATTGTAGTTGAGACACCAAAACTCAGGGATGGAGAAGTGGATCAACTGTTGGAAGCACTTAATAAAGAAGCAAGAATAAGAAAAGAAAGAAAGCAAGAGCAAATAGAATTTCTGACTAAATGCAGGAATTTACACAAATAGTTCTACAAGGAGTAGCAGAAACCGACAATGACAAACCACTCGAAAAATATTACCAGCTATTTGAAAGTTTCATATCCAACCTTCACACACATTTACAGGAAAAGAAAGATGAACAAAGAAAAGAGACTTTTGTTTTACTAAGACAACAATACACAACATTTTTAGAAGCTTACAAAGTACTCCAAGAACACTTTAAGGAGTCTTTGAGGAGTTTACTACTATAGAGGAAGTCCTAAGAAATTGGTATACCTATTATGGCTAAGTATTCCAACAGGCCCGAGAGACTCATGAGCATATCAAAACAATGGAAAATCAACAGGGACTTTCCAAAGGAATGAAGAATACAATACACGATCAGATAGTACTGGAAACAACAAATCTAGAGAAATTAGAAAAGCAAGCACATCAGTGGGTAAATCAAGCAATCCCTAGTCTTGACACACTTGATAAGATTTTCCCACATATCAAGAGACTACTCGACACAACAGAGGAGAAGGTTCAATTTTTGGTACTCGACATGGTTACTATTATAGACCTATCAATACAGGAGAATATGTCAACCTTGTTAGGAATTATAACCTTGACTATCGACATTCAAAATGCACTCTGCAATTGGATTGAATTTCAGCATCAATTGGCAGTGACAGCAGAAGCCATTGTGGAGATATGCATCCAAAAATGACCATCTATTCGACAGCACATCCCATGAGATAGAGCAATTGAAAAAACTACTCCAGACAGTCTATTTTGTTACCTGCCTTGTTTCTTTGGGACGAAGAAAGGTTTTGTTCCTCAGGGAGATGTTGGAGGAGCTAGTCAGTTGGAAAAATAGACTAGCCAACTAATTAAATATTAGGTTGGCTCCCATAGGTCGTGTTAGTTGAATGAACTGACAGGTAGTTGTTTGTAATTGTTTTGTAATCATATATATAGGCTGTTGAGCCAAATATGAACTTGGTTCGGTTTGATATTTGTATGAACCCACATGTGTTATTGTGTAATATAAGCTATTATTTAACCTACTATCCTTGTCTCTTGTCTCTGTTATGATTATATGATTCTTTATGTTTATTATTGGTGACTTAGTGATATGAGTGATTACAACAAGAGGATTGTGACTCTATGTCACCTCTCTGTTGGACCATGACTCTGTAACTATGATTGTCATGCCCTTTCTCTGCTGAACTATGACTCATGTACTAGTATTGTGGTGCCCTGTCCTATATAATTTATTACTATGTCAAACCCTAGATGATAGGTTAGTATTGGTGTTTGTTAGGATTTATAATCCTCCCTTATCCAAACTATCTATTTGATTATATTTTTCTAAATTAGGAGTCATTTATTTATTATTGGGTCCACTAGTACCATTGGGTCCACTTGGCCTAATCATACCACATGTACCAGTCACTAGAGTGTGGGGAACACCGATAGAGGATAACCGAGACTTAATACACTTGCATGCATCAGTTTACGAGCCTCATAGACCAATCCCTACATTTTAGGAGCCACTAAGAATGCCACCACCAACCTCCTTCAATTGTTGGCAGTTGGTAACTAGTTAAGCTTAGTTATGCTTGAGTTACA
The DNA here is from genome assembly GCA_001517045.1 of Pseudotsuga menziesii. Lineage (NCBI taxonomy): Eukaryota > Viridiplantae > Streptophyta > Pinopsida > Pinales > Pinaceae > Pseudotsuga > Pseudotsuga menziesii. The sequence continues at coordinate 124,397 of LPNX010027321.1, forward strand.
TTCAGTTAGTTGTCTTCTAGTTCAGTTAGCACCAGTATTGCATGGTTGCATGTGGTTAGGTGCCTATTCTCAACTACCACCTCAGTTAGACTAGTTTAACTGATTATTACTGACTGAGAGATGGAATTAGACAATTGGAGCTTAGTCAATCAACTTCAACAGTAATTTAGACATCTTTAGTTAGCCATGTAGTCAGATACAGTTAGATTCAGTTAGTGGATTCAAATTCATCCCTAATGATTCAAATTACTCCTTATGTAATACCATTGTAACACTAGATTATGTAGTGAAAATGATATTGTAATTAAATAAGCATTACTTGTCTATTTCATGTGAAATTTGATTTGTTCAGTGTGTATTTTTCATTCTCCTTCACTGCATAATAATTAAGAATATAATTGCATTGATTGCTTGATGATCTAATGGAACAATAATTCTAATATTGTATCAGAGCCATCTCAGGAAAGCTTCAAGCATATCTACTCTCCATTGTACACAAGAAGCGGTTGGGTTTCCACAGAAGTACCACAAATATTTCCTTTCTTCCTCTAAATTTATTCAGAGTGGTGGTGGGGGTGTGACAGACCCTAATAAAGTGTACATGTACAGAGGGAAGGCTTGATTCTAACATAGTTCGAATGATTTTGGTTTTGCAGTGAATTTCTACAGGTTCTATGTATCTTGTGTGAAGATATTATCTGTTTCAGTAGGAGAATTATGGATTCTCAACCCTCCACACCTTGGGTCCTAACACCCTTCAATTATGTTTATTGGAGGAAATATATGCAAGTTTCCTTATGCAAAAAGGGATACTTCATAGTAATACTTGGAAGGGAGGTCGAACCCTATCATCCAGCTAAGAAAAACAAGTTTTTGAACCTCTTAGATGAATATTTTCGTTATCTATGTACTCACATATACAAAGATCTCCTCTTTCACCTAGAAGGTTTAAGGACTCCTAGGGAATCTTGGGAGAATATTGAAGTCTTTTTTGGAAAGAAAGATGAGTTTTGGGGACACATTCTCAAGAACAAGTTGATAGCCTTGCATCCCAGCAATTTCAAGACCATCCACCAATTCTTTATTGAATTCAAGTCTCTTGCACTTCAATACAGACATTACAGAATAGAAAGAAAGGATTAGAAAAATGTGCTCTCCATACTCAGCAAACTAGGTACTAAGTATTATGTATTTGTCTCAATATTCCATTCCGGAAGAGCTTCCATTCCCAATTGGAAGGTTCCCTCACTTGATTCCTTTGCCGAGTCATTAAGACATAAGAAAGATAAGTTGTTCTAGATGGGAGTCATCCATACTTCCAAAAACCAATCTCTCGTAGTGACAGACTCTACCAAACCGCAAGCTAAATGGAGACCTAAGGGCAAGGATCCTAAAGCATATGATTCGAAGCCTAAAGAGAATTTGAATACTTCTAAAGGAGCCTCGAGCTCTAAGAAGAAGAAAAAGTTTGAGAAGAAGATGTGTCACTATTGTATGAGGGGTTTTCTCCTAGAATACTCTTGTAGGAAGAAGCAAGTAAACCAGTTGACTGCTCTCCTCAATAAAAATAACATTTCTCTCCCACAAAGAGGAAAGAAGCATGATGATGGACCAGAGACAGAAGATGATGAAAGGTTCCATGCCTTGAAGGCTAACCTTATTCACTCAAAATCATACTTGATTAATTATGGAGCATCCAACCACATGGTTTCCTCCAAGGAATCTTTTTCTACCCTCACACTATCAAAAGGGCCTAATATTCACATGGGAGATGACTCCCAATTTCCAACAACAGAAATAGGTTCAGTTAAAATCCAACATGGTGAGTTCAAAAATGTTCTTTATGTGTCCTCCCTTGTAGATAATGTGTTTTCTGTTTATTAGATGACCCATACAGTCTCTCCCAAGAGAGTTACATTTGGCTGAGATTTAGTTGAGATCACAGAAAAATATATTGGAAATATCATAGCGAAAGTTATTGCAAATAATTTTACTAAAGCTTATGAGTTCTCACATTTTTTTCCTGTCTCACCTCCTACAGCTTTGTTGACTCATGCTAACAACATCATTAATATTTGGAATGAGATATTTGGGAATTTCAATTTCAAATATCCCCAGCAACTCCACAATGATAAAATGGTTGAAGGTTTTACTCTCATCCAAAGTTTTGATGGAGTATCTTTTGGTTGCTTGGTAGGTAAGCATCCAGAGAAGAGGTATGAAGTTGGGAAGGAACATAGGGTTGCCTCTATACTTGATTTGATACATAGTGATGTGGCTGGACCAATTCCCACAACATCCATTAATTGTTGTAGGTACTTCCTCACCTTTATTGATGACTATTCTAGGTACTACTGGATCTACTTTATGAAACATAAGTAAGAAGTTTTTGATATTTTTAAAGTTTTTAAAGCTATGGTTTAGAATTGTTTCAGTAAAAATATCAAGTCCATAAGATCTGATAAAGGAGGAGAGTACATCAAAAGATATTTTCAGTGTTATTGTGAATATGAGGGGATTCGAATGGAACACTCAGTTCCATACACACCACAACAAAATATTATGGTTGAGAGGAAGAATAGATCACTGAAGGAGATGGAAACATGTCTTCTCCATGCCAAGAATCTCCCTCATTCTCATTGAGAAGAAGTTGTAAATTGTGTTTCATATTTGCAGAATAGAGTGCCTCATAAATTAGTGATTGGGGCCAGTCCATTTGAAGAATTGCATGGGAATAAGCCCAATGTATCTCATTTGAGATTTTTTGGTTCCAAAGCTTGGGACAGAATACCCATTGATAAGAGGAAATCCTTCCAAGCCCAAAGTAGTGAATGCATTCTACTGGGATATGCAGAAGATGCAAAAGAATACAAGTTGATGGAGGTTGCAACTAGGAAATTCTACATTGAGCGAAGTGTCCAGTTTGAATAAGATCAGTTGTGTGATACACCACCATCTGAAGCACATGAAGATATAACCACTCTTCCACTACCTTTTCATGATGATGATTTTTTATATGTTTTAGATTCAGATGAAGAGGATCACATCCAAGATGATCTTGTTATTGAGGTTGAACCTCATGAGATTCTAGAGCCATATCCATCACCCATTCCAAACCAAATTTCTAAGCCTATATGGGATCAAAAGCTCATTAATGGAGCTGGGGATGGTGCTGGGAATCCAGAAGAGAGAAGGAGAACTAGGTCCCAGTATTAGAATGAGTGTTTTCATAGCCCACCAACAAATCCTCGTCGACAGAGGTTTCGACTCTGTCGACATTCTATAGCACAATATCCTTGAGTACCAACTCAAATAGGTTTTACCCTGCCTAGCAATGTCTATGAAGTAGATGAGGTCTCACCTGAGGCATTCAAGGGAGAGCTGTCAGAACCAAGTTTCTGACAGTGGGGAAAGAGGACATGGGGATTCGACTGGGGAGAACCATGACTTATGTGATCACCCTATCTTATCACAACATTAATCATGAAACATCATACCATAGTAAACAGTCACAAAAATTACATCGACTTATAGTTAACAGATTGCATTAACAGAGTAAGGAGAAACTAACTTGCATCATTGTATCAGAAGCAGAATCATAGCATCATAACAGATCTACATAAATCACATTGCATCATTGTAAAAAGCGGTACTACCACATCATAATAGACAATGGATAAGGATTGAATCATAGTCAGCACATATTATATTAATCTTGTGCAAATATGCCACATTACACAATCCTTTTCTAAAACCGGAGAGTGCATCAAAAGAAACCCACACAAAATCGCAGTCAAGATAGAACAATCCCCAACATAGAGTGCACTAGATGCAATGCCAAAATCATGTATGTTTATTGTTACAAAATGGATCTATAAATAGGATTACATCTTCACCTTAAGGGTCCACTATTAACTAATCTCTAACCACTACTAACCCATTACAACAAAATTGGGCCCACATATACATAAAATATTCAAAAAGTGGTTACTTCTCCACTCATCGCGCTAAATGGCCCTTACGCGGTACCGCGTGAGATTACGTAGCTACCACGATGCTGTGCAACTCACTCACCCCAACCCCTTGCCAACAGGCCCCCAACACAATTTTGTGGCTTGTCCTTGAGCCACGTCAAGTTGAGAGGGTGTATGCAACACTCTTATCCTTAAAATCGACAAATTGTTGGGCAACGTCCCGAACTTGGAGCTGCACTTTAGCAGCGGTTATCTGAAAATTACTCACCATTTGCTAGACCGGGTGCTCCTCGGTAGCCTTGTTGTCGACAATTTTTTGACTCTCTTGAACATCCTGAAGTGTGGCGATAGCACTTTAACCTTCTCTCTCTCAAAGTATGACTTGTGACAGCCTGTCCTTATAGTGACAAGAGATGGTACAAACCAGATCTATCTAGAATTACTATTGTTCTTTAATTACTGTTCATTAGTTAAACTTGATGGAATTTTGTTACATTTTATGTTATGTACAATGGAATTGATAACTCATATCAAGGAACCACTTTAACGGAGTGACTAATGGAGTGTTAAAGTTGAAAGAGATGAAATTTATGTTTGAACTTATTACAACAGTTTTTTTCTAGATCTATCTTTCTTATTTACTTTTGCTTATACAATGATGAGAAACATATATGTGACAATATACCTTGAGATAGATAAAATATTAAAGTCATTGGTCTTGTTGTTCCTAATGGTAAAAGGGGTTGTTTCTCCACTTTTACGGTATACCTTGTTCTTATGGGTATGGGGGTTTCCTTACCATCTTGTTTTGACCCCTTTGGTTGGCTTATGGTCCATCTTCTACCTGGTACTAATGCCCTTATTGTGTGTGGTACCTTGACCATATTTGGTATGCTGACTTAAACTTATTACTTTTATTATTTTATTGTTATGTGACCAGATGACCTATGGTACCCTACTCTAAGTGTACTCAACTTTATTTTATGTTTTACTATGGTACCTCTTCTAGGGCTGATACACTTGTGTTGTGAAATGTGAACTGCAATCTCTAACCTGTGAGCTCCAACTGTAAAATGTGAACCTAAATCATTAACACTCTAAATATTTATCTCTATGAAGGTATGTCTTCTAACAGCTTGTTCTTAAGAGTATAAGAGATGACTGAAAATGTATAAGTATAAGGTACATCCAAACCAGATTTATCTAGAATTACTATTATTCTTTAACTATTTTTCATTAGTTAAACTTCATTGTAATTTTGTTAATGTTTATGTTCTATAAATTGGAATGGATAACTGATCTCAAGGACCAACTTTAATGCAGTGACCAGTGGAGTGTTATAGTTGAAAGAGATGAAAATGCTTGAGCATGTTGTCTACTTTCTGGGACATTATTTTGCTTTTGGATGAGGGGAATGTGAGTGTGAGACAATAAACCAACAATGAACCATTCTCTATATTGTACATCATGGAATTGAAATGTTAACTTTCCCAATAAGTCCTTGAACCCTTGATCATGAAAGATCCCCTAACTTTTTATTTCAATCGAAGGCATTAAATGTTTGACATGTTTTCAAAGAGGTAGCCTAGTTACAAATAATTAGGATTATTTCCTATGTGGTTGTTGGAGGGGGGAGGTAAACTAATACATATTTGTTTTCATTGGGAGTTTCCCCCAGTGCCCTTCAATTAACATCCTCTCATATCTTCACTCACCCCTATGGAAGACTTCATTACTACTCGTATTTAGTGTTGTTTGAATTTATTACAACGCCCTTATTGTGTGTGATACCTTGACCACCTTTTGTTTGATGATTTAACCTTATTACTTTTATTTTTTTATTGTTATGTGACCACATGATCTTTGGTACCCTACTCTAAGTGTACTCAATTTTATTTTATGTTTTATTATGGTAACCACCCTAAAACCTAGGGTTTCTTAAGTGACCATTCTAGAAGACTTTCCAAGTTTATATATTATGTTCATAACTTCACTCTTGGAGTATCTTTGCATGAAATAAATATATATTATTGTTGTTGTTGTATGCAAACAGTTATTTTTGTTGTAAAGTTGAGTGAATTGGAATTGATAACTCATCTCAAGAATGAACTTTAATCCAGTGACCAATGGAGAGTTAAAGTTGAAAGAGATGAAAATTATGTTTAAATTTATTACAACGGTACTTTTCTGGATCTAGCTTTGTATTAGAGTCATAAATTGTTCTTTAGGTACTAGGTTCCACATTTGTAACCTAACCATTTATGGAAAACAATAACCATAAGCTTCACTATTGATTCAAGACACACTTCATGAGAAATACATAGGTGAGATGTAATCTTGAATGATGTTTCCCATGGTGCAAAAATAACCAAACATATATTTGTCATATCTTTCTTCCTCATGCGATGGGAGTTTAGGAAGATAAGAGGAAAGCAAGACATCCAGAAGGTCTACAACAAGTATATCAACTAGATATCAAAAGATCAGAAGAAAATTCCAAAAATGCGTGGATTTTTTTATCGTTGAATGGGGGCCGTGTTCTTATGATGATGAGACCATAGGAGACGTCTAGGTTCCCTTGAAGTACAAACATATAGTGAAAATATGGGTACACAAGGATCTTCCTCAAGTAAACACATATTTTTGTGTGAATGAGAGGATATATCAGATTGCACCATCATCATTATGTGGTTTGGGGTTGGTTTGCATGGATGGCATAATCGTTGGTTATGACAAATGTATTGAATTGGTGGATTATGTTTGACCCTGTTACAACAATAGATATTAGATGCGACTAGTCCAATATACAAGAAGTATGTGCATATATGGATTGTCTGTAAATTATTTACAGTTGAAAGACAAGGATCAAAATAAAGGAGTGATGTTGTGCATTTACGGAAGGACAAAAGATAAAGGGAATATTGTGGAGTTTATAAACAGTGCACAACCAAGGTATACACTTAAGCAACCCAATTTCATATTTGAGGGGCATGAAAGAAACTGTTTTTTCTTGTGTTCCATTAAATCAATAGTTGCAGGGGAAGAGTTGCTTATTAATTACAATTTGAATCGAATAGATACAAACATGGTCATTATGGGAGTGGTACATCTAACAATTTACCCAACCTTTAATGATTCAATCTAATATATTATGTATCTTTTGGTATTCTATTGTTCTAATTTCGTTAAAATTTTCTATATTTAAGATGAAGGATAGAGATCGGGGCATCTCCCTAGCAGCTGACCAAATGAGTACACCATCCTCGAGGCAACAGGTATACAGTATTGTAATTGTACAAATATAATATGAACAAAATGTTTATTTGTTATTTTTTTCATGCGTATAATCATTCTGTTTAGATAATGGTGTCTATGTTTTTGTTGTAGGGTGCGAATCTGGGTAGCTACCTACCACTAGTAGATCATGTAGTACTTTCCTAGAGGAAACAAGTATAACTCATTGTTATTTTACTACTGTAATATGCGCAATATATATTTTTTATTATTTATTTTAATCAATATATTGGTTTAATTTATATAATGAAATATGTATTTTTCATCAAAGACAAGCAATCGTGGCATATCACCGATAGTTCATATGAGGAGTTGAACATCCTTGAGGCAACGGGTAATCCTCATTGTAATTTTACTACTATAATATGAGAAATATGTTTTATTATTATGTATTGTTCATGAGTATATTGGATTCATTTCGATATTGAATTATGTATTTTTCATCACATGTAAGTGTTTAGGTTTTTCTCATGAGTACACCAGTTTCTTTTCGATAATGTTTTATAGAATTAATTGTTGGAGGAAATTCATCGGGGAAAGCACAAATGTTGATCAAATGAGTACACATTCCTCGAGTTAGCATGTATACATATTTCTAATTGCACAAATATAATATGACCAATATTTTTTATGTTAGGTATTTTTCTTGTGTATATTGCTCTCATTATTATAATGTTTTCTAGATATTTGTTGCAAGGTGATGATCGGGGCAAGGCCCGAGCTGTGGATAAGACGAAGCCATCCACTAGGAAGCAGGTATACGCAATTGTAGTTTTTGAAATTGAACATGAAAAATATATTATTTTATTATGTTGTTTTCCTTAGTATATTGCTTTCATTTTAGTAAGTTTTATATATTTTTGTTGCAGGCTATTGATTTAGCATTTGATCTAGCATCATTATATAAATCAATTGACCTTGATGTGGATGAGATCATGCATGATGTTGACATTGGATATTCTCTAGACCCAATTAAAATGATAGAGAAGACCTTAAAAAAAATTAATGAGGATATCATTTGTTTGTTATTCATTCAACCATAGACAAACAAGATTAAATAAAAGGTTGATGTTTTGGTAAAGAGATCAAAGGCCTTGAAAGTAAGACGCAGTATCTTGAATTAGAATATAAATTCACTTATGATTTTGTAATTTGTACTAGTAATATGATCGTGAAGTAACAATTTGTTTGGATATACAGGATTTTTTGCGCCCACACACTAGTGGTGAGGGAGGTATTGGTGATACTCATGGAGATCAGTCATCACATGAGCACATGAATTCACCTGCATCACATGTGTTGTTGTTGTCAATTGAACAATAGGGGACACACTCTACAACACCCCTAATTCCATATGTGAGTGCACCTGCTAATGGTCGGTGCATGGTAGATGGTACAAAACAAGGGGTTGATGCAGAGATTAGCAATGATAATGCTGAAGCAACATTTCATGTATCTTCCCGTGTCACTAGCATGGGTACACTGGAGACAAAAAATTTGGGGGATGAAAATATTGCTCCCATAAAGATAGAGAATATCCCAGGTGTTTATACATTTTTTAACTCATAGTTTATAATTTGATTGTAATGTTATCAAAAAACACTATTTTACAATGTATGATTACATGATCATCTTACGGGAAATGATGTTTTTTCATAAACATATAAATGATATCTCAATGGAGATATTTGGTGCCACCATCTGCATAAGGTGGGATAAAAAATTAAAAAAAAATTAAAAGATGAGATCACTAATCACTTGATTGGCGTGTTCGGCAGTAAGACCTTCAATAGAGCAGAGGTCCTAAAAAAGGCTAGCCAACATCTGAAGATTGTGAGGGACCAATTCAGGGTTCATATAGAAATGAACCGTAGGTATGAGCGCTCTCCAATGATTCTTTCAAGAGAGTGGAAATCCCTAGTAGAAGATGGAAAGGTAAGGGCTTTGAGTAAAAAAGGAAATCTATTGCTAGGCACATGAAGGTATAGAATACTTTAAGAAATGCAATTATAAAACTTATTATTATTAATTTTTAGATCAAATTTGAAACATATAACGTATTTCAACCTTTTCATAGGTTTTTAGACTCATCAAAGGCCACAAAGTCCATACAAGAAAAAATTGGACAGTGCAAACTTGGTCCTGGTGGTTATTCCAATTTGGAGGCACGGATTGTAAGTATAAAAAAAGTAATATTCATCCAAAAAATAAAACGCAAATTATTTTTCTTTTTACTAAAATTTAAAAGGTAATTTCATGGAAATGTCATGGGACTTAGGTAAATATACAGGCCGATCAATTCAATGAAGTTCCCACATAGGAAGGATTGAATCTTGTTTTCCAGCACGACTTTGGAGCTATTGTTGAAAACCAAAAAATCATGTCTGGGAAAACACAGTCTTCTAGTAATCCATCTTGCATGCAGGTATATAAAATCAATGAATTTTATTTAAGAATGATTATTTGTGCATTCTATTCGTTATAATTATTTGCAATAAAATGTTGGCTCAATTTTAAGTAGTAAATCAACAATTCACCTAATGTTGAGGATGGAGAACAACGTATCGAAGGTTATGCTTTGGATCGAGGTAATGGATTAATTCATATGCTACAATTTAAAATTTTGCATTGAAAATGGTGAATATTAATTTTAATTTTTCATTTTTCAACTGTAGAGAATGTAGAAGCTCATACTATACAATATGAGACTATACAAGGACACGAAGTACATTATGTGGCCACATCAGGTAAAAAACACCTTTGTAATTTTTTTAATAAAAAACTTGTCATTATAATATCATAAGATATTAATTTAACATGTTTACATTATTTGAACAAATCCTAACCCCTTGCAGCAACATTCACGTCGCAAGTACTCTACTAGGCAGACAATATGACTAGTTGTAGATCCGGTGAGAACTGAACGACATGTTGCAGAAGATGAGTTGTTTGTTTATTTTTTAAAAAGAAAAAAAAACATAGAAATAACTAACTTAATAAACACTATCTATACTTATTTTAATCATAAATTAAATCCACATTTTTTCATATAAATTTATCATTTTTTCTAGTACATGCATTGGGTATGGGTAATTGAGAGTGATGTGAGGTAGGTGGGAGGGGCCATAAGGGCTTCTTCCTTCACATGGAAGGACCTATTCAGTACATAATAATTTATTGTATTCATTTAATCTTGGAGAAAACCTCCCTCGATAAAACATATCAACATCAAAGTCAATGTTGACTTTGTTGCTGCTCCTGATCGAGGGAGGTTTGATCCAATATTAGTTGGCTCCAATAAATTATTCTTGAAACCAATAGGATCTTATTCATGAGTGTTAGTTTGTTCTTTAAATTTTTTTGTTTTTTCTCGTCGATTAAATCCATGTTTGAATCCACGATGATGAGGGGCTAGTCCAAAAAGAAGGCTTAGAAGATGATGGGAAGCATTGTAAATGTATGTTGACATTCTCATAAAAATGCATCTTAGACTATTAAATAATGGTACAAATATGGCTTGTATTGATTTTTTATATATTTATGGAGGTTGAATGATTTGGCACTATAGGTACTAGAAAAACTTAATAATGGATGAGATGTGACGAGGGGAGTTATGTTGTTTCCACTTTCATTCCAAATTATGTTCATGTTATGTATTTCATGCCATATTATGTTCATGTTATGTATTTCATTCCAAATTAGGTTCATGTTACTCTGAATTTCACAACTCATGTATAGTTCCACACCCATGAAAGTAGAATTTCGTTTCCCCCAAATCAAATATGTAGTAGTCATAGACTGCTTGAAACCAGTCTATATGGGTAGTCATCCAAAATGAACCAATTCTTACTTCTTGAAAACCTCAAAGATGTTGATTGCACTTATGTAAGTAGGCCAGAAGTGAAACAAATTACTCATCAAGGTATAATGGTATATAATGTTAAAATTATGGTTAGGTTATGATTTAAAGGAGAAAATAGTACAACAATAGTAGTAAATGTAACAAGACAAATTCAAACATAATTTTCATCTCTTTCAACTTTAATACTCATGATTTATTACCATGTTAAAGTTAAGGTTTCATATTTCAAACTTGATACAATCTCCTTAGGTGATCTCTAAGAAGAGTCCCCCAAACTACATCAGATCAAGTTCACATGTGCTACTACATCATAAATGACCTAAGAAATAATTGAAATATATTCATTTTACCTTTACTAAACCACCATGTTTATAATTGAGCTCACAACCTCTCTCCTCCCTCTTGTGCATGCTCCATATCAAGGACCATATCAGTAGTGGGAAAGATTTGTGCAAAAGTAAGTTTCTATAATAATCACTTGTAAGCTATTTGTTTTCTTTTCGTTAGAATTTTTTTTGTTTATGGTTATATTAATATGTCAATACTAAAATTTGAAATGCAACAAAAATATAATACATAACATGAAGAGAATCGGTAAATAGTTTGTGAAAAAATAATATTCCTTTAAGTTGGCGTTTTCTTTCTTATGTTCTCTATTTAATGTAACACATGCTTAAACATCTCATAATGAAAGACTCATTGAACAATATGAACCAACTATAGGCATAGAATTTTTATAACCAATATGCTTATTTCAAGAAAATTTTCAAATATGTGGGTGAACCAATGACACATTTGAAATCCATTCCATCGTCATTGGTAAGAATGTGGTTTTTGTTAGTGAAAATTCACTTATTAAATTGTATATATCAGTGCCGTAGATTTTGTTTGATGCAAATTATGGTGTGGTTTTTTGTTTGATCTATCTTCTAGTGATCCACTGATGTTTGGAATTTAGTGACAACTCAACCAAAAAACTCTATCCTAAAATATTTTAATTGCAAGTATGTGCACCAATCAAAGTGAAGGATTATGTAGTTTTTTTCACATCATATGGACGTGTTGCAAGGTACACAAAATATTACATGATATCATTGGTAGCTATGGAGCTTTGTTGCAATTTGGTTGTATTCTAGCATTGTAATCCTTGCTTTGTGTGTTGAAAGAAATCTTGAATTTATGATTTCTTGTTTTTTGTTTATTTCGGGTTGATAGCCAAATATAGACCAATTATGCTAGTTTTAGCTATTTTTATTCCACGGTTGACTACTAACTCGTTAAAATGGATTTTTACAAGTGCATTTCTGGTATAGTTTAATAACTTCCATTGAAATGTCAAGATTATTATAGTTTCTTTTTTTGGGTCGATGTACTCTTTTCCTACAGTGAAATCAACTCAACGTTTTAAGCAAATTATTCCTCTTTATAGTGGTTTGATTCTATGTTATTTAATAATAAATATATTCCATTAGGTATAATGTGATTTATATGATTTATCTACAATAGCACTTTTACAATTCAAATAGGTTTGTATTGTTTGTCCTCTATATGTTGGCCATTTTATTTAGTTCTTTGCAATTTTAGTAATATTTATGTGTTTATTCTTAACAGGGAAGGAAATATATTTCACTCCCAAATGATTCATTTAAATCATAGATGATGTGTCAGGTTTTGCATCCAATATGTAAATTCAACTATAAGAAGTATCGCTTTAATTAAAATGGGTATTATTTCCCTCAATATTGACAGTGTGGATTTTTTCCAGATGGAAAGGTTTGGGTACTTCTAAAAATGAGAATGCTAACACTAATATTTCATCTGTACTAGCCTACAAACAACATCAAGAATTATTAGAAAGTTATGCAGTGGAATATATAGGTTCTTCCAGAATTTAGGAGAGGACAAGATATGAATCATGCTCATTTGACCGAGTAGCTTAGATGTTTGCAACATAAATGTGGTGCCTTTTCTTAGAGATTTGTAGCTATGTTATTGAATGTAGTGATATTTTAAACATAACTTGTGCGAATGGGTTATAGGGAATTGGAAAATGAGCATGGCAGATGATGAAATAAGAAGGAGAAAGGCCTAGAGGTTGGGGGTGTATGGTGATGATACAATTCTCTTGAAATTAAAACATTAGCTAAATATTGAGACGACTTAGTGTGAAATCCATAGATTTTGGTGACAAAAAGGTTGTTATGGAGTGTGTATCATGAGAGGACATAGTTTTTTCTGGCTTTGGGGGATAATAGAGTGGTTTAGGGAATTTGTGATAAGCTATAAACTCAGGGAGAATGGGGATGTAATCATGGTATTAGGGTTTTCTAAGACACTAACAAAATTATGTATATATCCTTCTCTAATCCAGCTGCATGTAGGTGAGGAAATTCCTTTTAAAGGGTATACTTAGAAGACTATAATGGGATGCTTCGGTCTCTTAACGAGTTCTTAAGAAATAAGAATGTTTGTATTTCACAAGGTTCATATTGTTACAAACCTATACATATTACAAACACCAGTATCTAGATAAAGGATTATTTATAATCCTTCAATTGATTGACATTTTTCTTTATCTGTTCCATGTGCCGAGAACACTTTCAGACACTTTTCGTTGCTACCATCCAACCAATGCTTACTTGTTAGTCACTAGTGTATCTATATGGAATGAATTTCATTAAATTTTCTTTGAAGGAAGTAGTGATTTGAAATGACAATGTTTCAGTCAAATCAAGAATGGACTAAACTTTTCCACCAACTAAAACCCTTATGGTTGCATATGTATGTGGTACTGCTTTTAACTTATCAGGGATGGATACACATTTTGATTTTGCAAACATGGTTTCATATTTGATTGGGTGACTTCATTTTGACCTACCTTGATTCCTATATTATGCTACTTTTGACTGAGTGACCTCTAGGATCACTGAATTTTTATATCTATCAATTAACATATGAGAAAATACTATCCACATTATTCATCAAATGAACAAAGGATGACATGCCAATTCTTTGCTTTGTAAAAATTGTTAGGAGATACAACATTTTCATAAATACATGGCTTAATAATTCAAAGAACTTGATAAAATGGCCAAAAAGTAGTTGCAGCACCAATCAACATGTTTCAGAAATATAAGTACCTCATCAATACTATTCTATTCATTTCCTAAGCTCCAAATATGTGACTCAAACACTCGTTCCCAAAAGCATAAAAGAATAGGTTTATGTGGTGTCACATTGTATCAAAAATCACTTCCAATGCCCTCTTCCTAATTCTAGACCTAGGGTCAAAATAAATCTTAGAATAAACATGCCAATAAATGGAAACAAAAAGTACAATTGATCATGCTCATTTGTAAATTTTAGACTCTCTAGACCAATAGCAATGAAGTACGAGGCTTCCTAGATTTTTCCTTGTCCTTGTAACTTGAATAATAAATAAGATCCACTCAACAAGTTTTAGAGCACATGAAAGAAGAAATGTAATTGCATTGATGCCAATCTCCTTCTTGAATCTTCTATTTGTAAACGCAATCAAACAACTGACACAATATGTGAATGTGGTAATCTTTGTTCTGGTTGTGTAAGGGAAATATTCTTGCATTATTTTTTTACTATTTCAAAATCCAAAAGTACAATATTCTTGTGATCATTTGAAGTTGTAATGGTGAATATCATGAACATGTTTTTCCCTCTCAACTTAACATTGTTGACATGATCCAAACAATGTGTGAAACACACCAAATGGTGAGTTCTTTTCATTCTATAGAGTTATTTTTTAATCACAATTACATTCTAGAAGTTTTAATTTTCCACTTCCTCGCGTTCTAGAAACTTCAAGGCTATTTGTCACAATAATCCATGACAAACTAGTAACAGAGAGGTTCTTTGTGCATTCAATAGCAGTGGATAAACTGGAAAACATGTCATATATTGGATACTAACGCTACTTTATTTAGTTTACATTATAACATGATTTCTACAAATTTGAGTACATTGAAAATTTGGCATAGGTTTCCTTCCACAAGCATCACTACATGCAGAGATGGAGTTCCAAGTTAATACATGTACCAAGCAATGTTGATGGATATGATCTTATTTTTTGATATGATTAGAAAATATGGAGTGTATACCCACTTAATTATGGTGACTAGGCACTTTATGACGACTTGAATTGTGCTCTAGCCCTTATGTATTCTAGTTTATTGACACTAGGTTACTTGTATGAGTCGTTGTTGCTAACCTTGAATTTATTGAAAAAATATGTTTACCACTTTCTCATGTTCCTTCAATTGAAAGGTTATATATCATAGTTACTATATAATATAATATATATTTGAGTATGATATATATAGAGAGAGATAGGGGTATGTTGCATTTTGACATTTTATTAACTTGGTAACAACTTGATATGAATATAGGTGGTATCTTGGGTAAAGTTGCAGCAATAATTTCTCCTCCGATGACTTGTACAAAGCATAGCAAGTTCCAATGATCAGAGGTTTGAAATTCAATGGAATAAATTGTTGAATACACTAAACCTGCAGGTAGTAATATGAATCCCTCTAAATTGGTAGTCAATATCATTCGATTGTATCATGCATGATCATATTTGATGAGTTAGCTATGGATTTTGGATGAGGCATGCTTGCTGAATTTCTTCCCACTTCTGTGTATTTGTCTTCTAAAAATAGACTGAGAGATGAGGCCTTGGGATGCCTCAACAACTTAGATTTTACGTGTCCATTCCTTCTAGAAAATAGGCATATGTTTCCATTATCCTCCACCAATTATAACAATCTTCCAGTTGTCCTATTTTGTGATTAATGGCATATCTAAGCTGCTAGAGCAATAGGACTCATAATTCTAGAGCTTGAATTTATTGTTTCATATTGATGTTTGTCGGTTCCTTTGTAATGAATCAATGATGATACCATACATAAGGAGTGGTATTGAGTGATGGTGAATGCATATATAGTAGAAACAAAAGAGTAAGAGCCAATAGTCCATATGAGAGGAACTTTCTACTTGCATCTAAGTACTGCAACTCCAACTTCAATCCAAAGTAGATCTAACCCTTCTCTCATTTGGTCAACACTTTTGGTCTTCATGGAGTGTAGTTTCATAAGCCTTGTTTCATCCCTAGTCATGATAGTCAATACTAGAGAGACTACAACAAGTAGATAGATATAACTATTGCAGCTAATAAATATTCCCATATTGGAGCTTCCTAGATGGGAAATAGTTTGATAAGAGTTTAGTGCATAAGAATGTTTTCCAAAGCATGGCTCAACCATGTCATTTTAAATACCTTACATCACTAATGGATTGCGCATGCCTCTATAAGATAAAGTAGATGGATATCTATAGAAACAGACTAAAGAATAAAATTTGGTTGTGCATATGATTAAAAAAGGACTCACCACTACTATCTCAAAACACAAGTTAGATTGTGAGTGTTATATTATTGGTTTAATGGACTATGCTTGAAGTTTTAAGCTCAAAATTATATTAAAATTCTTTTTTTTTATGATAATGAACCTATGCCTAATGTATTTTCTATTTTAAGGCATAATTGGCATTTGTGAATTCATCATTCCAAGTATGAACATGTTTTTCCCACAAGTTTGTTCAAAGAAAAAAAACCTAACAAAGTGAAACAACAATTTGACAAAAGATTATTTTCAATGGCTAGAGTGTTACTCCATTAGAGATATTAACGAGTGGAACCCACACTTAAACCCCAAGCGCTTGACTTTTGGTGAATATGTTAAGTTTGGTTTTCTTTAATTTTCCTTACACCAAAATAGCCAACAAATTTTGAAGTACATATTTCCCGCATCAACCTAATATATCCTCTCCTATTGGGATTGAGAACTTAACAAAATAGTACAATAACCCATTCATTAACTAAAAAATATTGTGTTGCATCTGCATACTAACCTGCTTCTATTTGTTCCAATGTTTCCAAGATGCATGCAATGTTTACATCAACAATGAATATTGTTTCAAATTCTTTAGTGAAAAAGATGCCAAGTGCATGACTAATCCCAAAGATGAAACTCTACATGGCATGAATGGTGGTACATTTTTATTTATAATTCCTTGTTTGTTTTTTTCTAGCAAGGATTTCATGTATAGCCCTAAGTTGGGCAAGGACCCCTACCCATCAACTAGAATTTTTTAAAACTACTCATCCTCATCGCATTTCCAACGATATAAATTCTATATCCGACGAGGCTTCCATACAACCAATGGGAATGTCGTTAGATTTTTGTGTATATATATGTCGATAAGTCATCAGATTTATGATGACTATGTGTCAGTTAACCGACAATTTGGGTGGATTATGGTTTCAGTTAATCAACTATGTCATCGTATTTTTGACAAAAGTGGTGGAACTAGATGTCAGTTAACCGACTCTTTGTCTGTCAGAAAAAGTTTCTATATCTGATGAGGCTACCATACAACCAATGGAAATGTCTTCAAATTTTGTGTATATTTATGGTGGTAAGTCGTTAGGTTTCTCAATACTATGTTTCGTTCAACCAACGATATGGGTGGATTAAGGTGGTGATTAACATACACTTATGTCAGTGTATTTCCAATGAGAGTCCTGAAAAATAACATCTATTAATCGACGATCTATGTGTCAGAGATTCGATAGGTTATCGTTGGATTTACCTATCGGTCATGCAACTAATTGTTGTCTTTTTTATGACATATTGTTGGGGTTGTCAGATATCTGACACAATTCTACCGATGTTTAAAAATAGTCCACCGTATCAGATCTTAGATGGAGTCCTGTTGACATTCAGACAAATTTGCCGTCAGATTTTGGGTTCAAATTTACTTTTGCATGTTCCTTCGAAGTTATGAGGAAATGAACCAAATTAAAAAAAAATACTTA
Source organism: Pseudotsuga menziesii (assembly GCA_001517045.1). Taxonomy (NCBI): domain Eukaryota; kingdom Viridiplantae; phylum Streptophyta; class Pinopsida; order Pinales; family Pinaceae; genus Pseudotsuga; species Pseudotsuga menziesii. Next base: position 142,437 of record LPNX010027321.1, read on the forward strand.
GCTTCATTTTATTTTACTCCAAATCATTTTGTTACAACCCAATATTTTGTGTTTCCTCCATCTTGTCCTATTTTCTAGATTTGATGGCCTCAACATAGACCTCATCGAATTGTTCCTCTAGTTTTTCCATCTGTTGCTAAATTATTTACTCATTTACCATTAGGATGTCACTATGTCATTGAAACTTCGGCCATAATGCTTGACACTTGAGTTTCATGTATTCTAATTTATCAATATATGTGTGGGGTTTGGTAACTATAGTATGGACATGTAAAAGCATCAAGTAGGTGTGTAATAACTTCCATGAGTTTGTATCATAGTTATTCCCCCACTTTTGAGGCTACATCATGTACTTGTACTTCTCATTCTATTGCATCGATAGGTTGTTTCATTAATACCTATAGTGAAACAACACTTTAATTTTCTTGAATATCCAATCCTATGGTGTGCTCTTATCCTTGCTTAACTAGTGAGTCTTATTATTTTCATCCTATTCTCTCTAAGGGAACATAGAATCATTTTATTATTTTTCTCCTCCAACTAATATTTAGTCACATATGCTAGATCTATAAATCCCTTGGTTATTCCTCCTTGTTCATGAACTAGTCTATCATCTCAAAATTAGAGTATGTGATTAACTTGTTAAGGGAGAGTGGACCCATATTCTTTAGATATATATAGTGTTAATCCTAGGATGTATTTCCTTCTTATACTCATTCTATAGTAATATCCCTTAAACTTCATTTTTTTTATAAAGGAATTCAATGGTTTCCTTGCTTGTTCTTATGTCATCTCATCTTTAGTATCGGAGGCTATATTCCCCACTAACAATGAGCTTCTCCCCTTCCTTAGTGACCATTGGGGGGGCATATTCACAATAAATTATTTGATTATGACTCTCGCATATACTTATTATTTTTTATTCTTCCCTTTGGACAAATTAACAAACCATGTATTTGCAATGAGTCGAACATCTTCTCCTTCTTTTGTCCTATTGGAGGCCTTCTCCAACTCATCCAAATTTGACTCATAACATGAATACCTAGGGATGGGGATCACTATTGGTGAGGTAAAATTGTGACATGGTGAAGTGATAAACATCCACAACTGTTGTGATGAGGGAGGAGTAGATAATGTATGTGATGGTAAGTCTTAGGTCCTACCCTAACCCTCCTTACTTGAGTATTTATTCATGAATCATATAAGGGAATCTCTTGGGAATAAGGTCAAGAATATAGTAGTCAACAATCAATGTAAAAATGATCTATCTATTAATTAATACCAGCAAGGAAGTTGGTACTTATTAATTATTTGACCATGTCTATGAAGCCTATTGAAAGGGATACAAGGCTATGAATGTTTTTTTCGATAATTATTGTAATGGATATTGGCTCAAGTAAAAGGTATCCCTACCTAAAGAGTATTGTGAACATTGCTTCCCAAAGTTATTCTTATAATATAGATCTTTTAATTCTAGTTTATTGCATCTTAACCTCTATATATCATGTATTGTTTTAAGTTTCATGTCTAAAGAACACCACAAGTGGTATCATAGAAGATATTACCTACACCCTTAAATACAACCTAGTTATGGCCCAAAATATAATGAAACAATAGGAAAATCAACATCGCTCTGAGCATCCCTTTGGATAATGGAATTAGGTGTTTCTTCAACTCCATTCTTAGAAAAAAAATTCTTTAAGTCTCATCTCCACCAAAAGATATATATAAATTTATATGGACCCTATACAATACTCAAGTGCATTAGACAAGTGGCCTACAAGCTCGCTCTAAACTTTCACCTTAAAATTAACCTAGTATTGCATGTCTCTTGTCTAAAAGAGTGGTGGGTTCTAATTGTAAACTGAAGACAAGCTTACCAGGATTGAATGAGGAAGGTTCCATTTGGATCTAGCCAGCAGAAATATTGATTCCATTTAAAAACAATTGTGCATGCACACCATCAAAGAAATTTTGATTCAATGGAAATATATGATGCCAGAAGATGCTACCTGAGAACTACCCAAAACTTTATCGCAATTTTCTCAACTTTATCATTGAGGATAACATTTCTTTTGAAGAGGGAAGGAAAATTATGTTCTTATCCTAACCCTCCTTACTTTTCTAGTTAGTCATTCGTTATATAAGGCCATCTATTGAGAAGAAATTAGAGTAGCTAGCAGTCAAAAATAAATGTAAAAAGAGTCTTTCTATTAACTAACATCCACTAGGAATTTGGTATTTATGAATTACTTTCCCATGTAAACTGTTAGGGTTATATATTTGAGAAGCCTATTTAAAGAGATACATGGTTATGAATTTTTTTTTCGAGAATTATTTTAATGGATCTATGGGAAAGTGAAAGGTCTCCCTACCTCAAGAGGCTTGTGAACATTACTTCCTAAAGTTATTATCATAATATTAAATCTTATTTCCTACAATATTGATCTTTTTCTTATCTAATGTTTCTTGTTCTTCTATATAAAGTATGGTTTATTACATCTTAACATCTATATATCATATGTTGTTTTTAGTTTTTAGGCTAAAGAACGCCATCGTATGAATGCTCATTCATTCACTATTTGGTGCTAGAGTTCATGTTGTACATGCCTTAGTGAATACCAAATCCTACTACTTTTTTAAAGGATTATTATTTTCTCCTAGGTGTGGTGTGGGCACCCCTTCTCTATGAGGATGTAAAAATGCTACACATGTTCACACTACTTGATGCATCGACATGGGAGGAGGGAATTGAAGAGCTTCCACTATCATTGGGTCATAATATATTCAGTTTATAATGACTAGGCTATTCTTCCTTCATGTATCTAAGTCATTTGAATCAATGGAATTGATTGGAAATCCTCCCTTAACTTATATCCAAGCTCTGTTTCACATAATATCTTCTTCCACAATGCTCGCTAATGACAATGTTCTTCTTCCTTATTTATTTTGTTATTATATTGTTACCTATGCCCATCAGTTGATGACTAGCTTCACACACTTGGTTGTCAACATGACTTCTAGTGTCTCATACTCTAGCTCCAAATTCACATTGTCATCTAATTTTTGTGGCCTCGTAAAATATTCCTTTTATCCATTTGGAACAAGTATTTCCAACCAAACATATCAATAATGGCTATGGGGATCCATGTAGTCTATGTGATGGTTTTTCACATGCCTTAGTAATAAATTTTGAATATAGTGTTGATCCTAACTTGTCACCTTTCCTACTACATAGGGTATGGGTTCATACTTGGATACCATAAACTTGGACTCCCATTGTATAAGTTCAATTCCCACTGGCCATGCCTAATATGAGAATATAAGTAGTAATATGAAACTTGTGTATTCAATCTTCTAATTTTGATACTATGCATCTAGAAAATTCTATAGAATCCAATTCATAAGATACCTCAACCACTTCCTTTTTACAGTTGGAATTGCATAGATGTTGATCACTTGAACTACCTTTTTTCACATTCTCCCATTCTATAGTATAACACTTCTTCATGGATAGTCGATACACTTCCATGATGACTAACACATCAAACTACATAAACAACTATTCTAGAAGGAACCAAATGATGATCGTGTAAGCAAAATATTATTTTTTACTATGACCAATGAAAAACTATTGGAGTGTGTGCATGTGCTAATCCATAAATTTATTGAGAAAACCCTAGATGAAACCAAGTGAAGAATATAGATAAGTACTACATAAACTAAATAATAGGGTCCAAACTAATATTTATGAATGGGTCAAGAAGATTGTCGAGGAATTTTGTGAATAACAAGTGCTTGAAGAAAAAACTTCTTTCAATAACATAACAAGAAGATTTTATGATGATCTGAATGATAGATCCTTGTGCATAGTACCAGTACTTCTTCATAAATACTTGATTAAAAAATAGTCGTTCAAATTGTGGAACTCAATTGTTAAGGAATATACACATTTATACTAACTAAGGGAAGAAAATATTAGTGGGATTAATTCTTAGGGAAATAAAATTGTACTTAGAACCATATCTACCCTGGAGTAAGTCGGGGGTCGATGCATTAGAGGAAATTTCAACTCAAAATGGGCCTCCTAAAAAGAATTAATAAAATAATAGTTAAAATAATAAAATAATATTTATTAATTTTGGAGGAAGAAAAGAAAAAACTACTTTTTTGCTTGTATTTTTAACATGTATCCCTGTGTTTTTACTCAAATTTTGATCGGGAGAGCTCGTTGGATGCAGAATTAAATTTCGTATCCAACGAGTACCCACTCGACATACTTTTGACGGACCCCGCTACCCCAAAAACAAGAAATATCTGAAAAAACATGATGATGATGTCATCATCATGTTTTTTCAGGTATATCTTGTTTTTGGGGTAGCGGGGTCCATCAAAAGTATGCCGAGTGGGTACTCGTTGGATGTGGAATTTAATTCTGCATCCAATGAGCTCTCCCAATCGAAATTTGAGTAAAAACACGGGGAGATATGTTGAAAATACAAACAAAAAAAATAGCTTTTTTATGATACCTATCCCCAAATTTATATTAAAAAAGTGTTTAAGACCTATACGGTATTTCAAATTTAAATCAATTTCATTGGCTAACACATGATGACATGGAATTTGAATCATATTTAAAAGGCCCATTTTGAGTTGAAATTTCCTCTAATGATGGGGGATTTCTTACCATGATATTCTAGTAAAAGATATCCTTTAGTTAAGTTGTACAAAAAGGAAATATAGGTGATAACATAAGTTGTTTGAATATTCATTCAAAATGTCAACACATAAACCAACAACAAATATCCATAAAATTGGAAGGGAAAATTGAAGGAAAAGAAGGGAATAAATATGAGAATTTATAAGTCTTTGTTTATCAAAAACAAAGGGGAAAATAAAGTAAGCTACAATTGAGGCACTACTTGATTCAAAGCTTGTTCTACCAAAGGAAAAGGACTGAGTGACTAGATTAATCAGGCCTTACATGGTGAGCTACTGAGGGTGGTCGTGAGATTTGGAGTGATACATCTGTTAGACTCAAAAGGAACATAAGAAACTAGGGAAAATGAGGTTGCATTTATGAAAACACCACCAATTTAGAGAAATTTTAGCCAACAATTTGCGTATTGAACCTGCTCAAACATCAATATGGAATTGACTAGATGAAATAGGTTGACTTAATAGAATGATAATTGAGAGACCTGAGGATGGAAACTGGGTTTCCATCATTCCAGTTGGGGGAATATTAGGTATCCTTGTAAAAAAATCATACCTCATCGAAGCACCCCTTTTACATTGTTAGTTAGTGAAGAAGAAGAAAAACCACAATCAACTAGAGACAAAGTTGAAGAGTCATGACCTTTCAAAAGAATTAGGTATAAAGAAGTGTAAATCCAAACTTCAACACAAATTATACTAGTTGCATCAATAATTGGATCAACCACACTACAAAGATAGCTCTCTATGAAGGGGATGAATATCCTAGAAAACATTTTTTTTCATGTGAAAATATTTGGGACATCATCGATGAAGAACAACAAGTGGCATACTTTATAGGAAATTTGAGAAAACTAGCCCTCACATGGATTATGAACTACACCAGCGTAGATCCAAATCCTAGGCTCTATCAAGCACCGAGATGGATCAAATCTCTCGAGGTACAAACCTCTTCTAAGGTATCCATTGATTTGATTCAAACCAAAAGACAGATCTTTTTATTTAAGGTCTATTGAGGCCTGGAAATTCGCAGGCGACAATAGAAAGGGATTCTCCCCAGTCAACGTTCCCAACTAGCTCGTTGACTATTTGGTATAGGGAATCCGTCCAATTTGCGGTTCGGCTACTGTAGGCCAAGTAACAAAACAAAGGTTTTACCGGTTGCGTCCCGGTCCACTGAGTTTTTGTAATTTTGACTTAATGTATGAAATGCAGATGCCTAATCAACCATGCAGGGTGGTGGGGCTGCAAGGAGTGTCACAATGTGATGCGCAGGTTCTTACCTCTCGTCTTATGCTCTCAAGCCTCCCAATCACATATGCAGTCATGAAATAAACTAACTACCTATCTATCTATCCCCGGGGAGCAAACTGAATTAAATTATGAGTAATGGAAAGCATGCATGCAACATAAGAGAAACTACAGTTAGCTAATATTTCTTCCCATATTGCATGAACAATTAAAGATATTTCACAACCAGATAGCCAATTGTTTATGAACAACATTCATTACTCCTAGTGGAAATCTTCATAAAATAAACTGGAAAACATTCATACAAGAACATAGGTTCAAAGAGTTAGAACGGTCTCACAGTTAATGGATATAAAGCTAAAAACGAAATAGTTCCTCTTCAACAAATCCATAGTACAACATTTGAATATTCCACCAAGCTTTCTCCAACAGGCAAACTGTAATTTTTTATTGCAAAAGGAAATAGTTCTTCTTACAATATGTCTTCACTAGTCTCACTGGGAAAAAGTCCCCTTTTCCCTTCTAATTCTTTTACATTTATACAAAAGGGTCAGACTGTTGGGCTGCCCAAAGTGACCTTTGGGCTTCCCAACCTCTCGTCTCCCAACGTTCCACTTTTCTTAAATGTTTCACAAAATAGTTACAACTTACAATAATGGCCGATCCTTCATGAGGAAGGGCCTACTTAACTATCTAGAAATTTCTTCCACGCTGCAGCTTCATTAACAATGCCTTCAAAAGCACAAGGCTCTAAAAACTGAATATTTATCTCAAACTTCTCAGCTTGATTCTTGATAGCCTCGACCCTGGATGTACTCAATCGGAGCTGATCTTCCAGAAGCTGTACACTGACAGCTGGATGAGCTACTTGGCTTCTCAAGATCAGATCATCCAGGGCTTTGATATCCTGCACCTTAGCTTCTTCCTCCTGGAATCTCTTCTGCAATAGCTCCACAAAGGCATCGTGATCTGGGAAAGCTTCAAGCCTCTCTTCTGCTTCTATCTGGCACCGGTTATATGTAATGAGAAGTCTTCTGAAAAAATTGGTGCATAATCCCTTTATCTTCTTTACTTCCTTCTTGAAGTCTTCAACGGTGTTAATAGCAAACTCCACTAGGTTATAGTCCCGTTTGGGGGCCTACTGGTCTTTTGCTGGTAGATTCGCTGGGGTTTCTTTGTTGTTCTCCAACCTTGCCATTCTTGCAGTTAGGACCTCTAGGACATCTTGGGATTGGTCCACAAAGTAGGATGCAGTTTCCAGGATCTCCTCCAACCGGCCATTGATTTGCAGCACTCTACATCTTTCTTCTTCAACCACAGTCTGCAGCTGCAGCATCTTGGTTTTCTGGGTCAATACATGCTCCTTGAAAGGCTGGAGATTAACCTGTTGTTCTCTTGCCACTTCCAAAGTAGTGGTCAAAGAAAAAATTTGCTCCTGATGTTCCTTTCTTAGTTCTTGGGTGTGCAGATCATTGACCTGCAAGAGGATCTTCAGCTTCTCTTCTAGCTCCTCCACCTTTGCCAGTAGCTATCCCTTCTCACTCTTTAGATCTTGGCATTCCTTCTACACTTTCTCTAGGGCCTCCTGTGTTGTTTCCTTGACTTGCATTTCTACTTGGAGGGCATGTACTTCAGCTCTTGAGGACTTCATTTCCTGCTGCACATCTTCATATTTTATTTTGAGCCTGTTGCTCTCTTCCCTCTCGTGCCTCAATGTATCTTTCAATTGAGCAAAAGATTTCTTTGATTGCTCCAAGTCGATCATGATTTTGCTTACCATTAGAGGAAATTTGGGGTCTAAAATGGGCCTTATAAGAAAACGTGCCAAAAAAAGTTTTTGTGAGTTGGAATTCAAGAACCAATAGAATTTCAATAAATTAAGTCAACCATAATGGTTGAATTGACATATTTGTCATTAAAAAAAACTACTTTTTTTGTTCGTATTTTTGACATATCTCATTGTGTTTTTACTCAAATTTCGATCGGGAGAGCTCGTTGGATGCGGAATTTGATTCTACATCCAACGAGTACCCACACTACATAATTTTGATGGACCCAGCTACCCCAAAAACAAGAAATATCTGAAAAAATGTGATGATGACATCATCATCACGTTTTTTCAGGTATTTCTTGTTTTTGGGGTAGCGGGGTCCATCAAAAGTATGCAATGTGTGTACTCGTTGGATGCGGAATCAAATTCCGCATCCAACGAGCTCTCCCAATCGAAATTTGAGTAAAAAGATAGGGAGATATGTCGAAAATACGAACACAAAAAGTAGTTTTTTTCTTTCTTCCTCCAAAATTAATCAATATTATTTTATTATTTTAACTATTATTTTATTATTTTCCTTAGGAGGCCCATTTTAGACCCCAAAATTCCTCTAATGATTATCTTCTGAAGCTTGGATGAATGCAGACCCGACTCTTAGGGTAAATCTCGGATCCTGGTCTGTTCCTAACATAACGGTCGTATCTGTTATCATTTTACCAGGTAGACATTCCGCCTCAACTTTCCTCTCTATCCTCTTTATTATTCTCTTTGTTTCCCTATCATAATATACAGTGTTGAAATTAGGGATCTCCTGCACAAAAGGGACCAGCTTGAGTGTGGGGACCATGGGTATGCTAGTAGCAGGTATCTGAGAGGTCTGAACCTCGGGATTTTCCACCTCCTGGGTCTTTCCTTCTATTGTTTCAGAAGCTGACTGCTGGGTTGACTTTATTCTTTCAGCTTCTTGCTTTTGGAGCTCCTCATCGAGCTTTCTCTTTGCTTCTTCTGCTTCTTTGGCTGCTTCCTTTGCTTTCTCAGCTGCTTCCTGAGCAGCTCCTCTTTCTCCTTCTGTATGCAGCCTTTCTGCAGCTTCTTTCACTAACCTCTGGGCTTCTTCCTCAGCATTATCTTGTTCATCCCCTTTCCCACCTATGGTAGTGATTTTCTTCTTGAATCTTCTCTTCAGTGCTGTCATGTTCGGGTCGTTCCGGAAGACAGATTCTTCCCTATCAAAATGGTGGGTATACTCAAAATGCACCTTATGCTCTTTACAGTGCTCAGCTACTTTCCCGTGAGTATCATTTCTTCGAAAAGGCATTTTGCCAAAATGGAACTTTTCCAACTCCTCTACGAATTCAGCAACTTGTTTCACCTTGGTGAATTTGTAGCTTCCTAACTTGAATGGCAAAGGAGGGTAGGCAGTCTTCTTATGTTCGAACAGAAAACTGCCTATTCCATCTATGAACACTTGTCTGACTACCTCCTTGTGGAGTATGTAATCTGTTGCATATTTGGGCAGCATTGAAGGTGCTCTTGATCCTCCAAACATCCGGAAGTACATGCCATTTTCAGTTAAGTAATAATTCGTGTATTCTTCTATTACTTGCATGGCTTCTTCCGACATGTAGTCACACTCCTTCCAAAAAATGAGTGTATACAGTGGCATAATGAAGTGCTCACAGACCTCTCTGTAATGGCTATGGTACTGGTGAGCCCATAATGGTCTATAAGCGGCATAAACAGGCATTCTTTCCCTGTCCCAGATGCACCTGAGACCGGGGAAAGGCTGGTTGCACAATATGCAGTCTATCAATATTGAACTCATATAGAATTCTGATCTTTTCTGGGACTCTCCCTCCAAGGCTAAGGTCAAGCAAGAAGAAATACTGTTGGATACCATGCTGGACCAATTGAAAATTGTCCCTTGGGTGGCCACATGGAAAATGATGGGTGTCCACTCTAGCTTGAAGAGTCTGCCATGAGCTCTCCCAAAGACCCTATTAAGCATCAGAGCTATAAATCTGTAGGGATCCCTCAAGTTCGCTATATCATACTCACTTGTCGGTCTGTACCGGTAATGCTTTCCCTGCAACAGCGTTCTCTTAAGAGTTTCCACCAGCTCCATTCTGATGTTGTTCAGCCAATCATCAGATAAGAAAACTTGGGCTTCTGGTAGGTGATAAGCCAATGCTACATATCCAGGGCTAAATGCAGCATAGCCCTGTCCTTCAACATTTCCCATAATCATTGTAGTTATATCTACTCGGGGCAGAATCCAGCCAATTAATTCAGAGCATGGGAACAAATCTGGTCGAGTGGCAACCTTCATGAGAGAAGATTTCTCTATGTTAGCATAGATGGATTCTTCTTCGAGGTCCATGTCGGGAACCTCCCTGTGGTAAATCAATCTATATATTTCACCCCATTTGTACTCGGGTTCAACACCAGAAACACATTGAGTGTCTTCATATATGTATTCAATCTTCGTGACAACCTCTACTTCTGGCTCTTCTTCGACCATGGGGGCCTTCTTCTTCTTCCTCTTGGACATGGTGGATTCAAATTCTTCCTGCCATAGATAACATTGTAACATTGAGTAATTCAAGGTTAAGACATTTATATGACAGTGTGCAGCGTTTTACTTCTCCTATGTGTATCATGACAGCAATTTCTTAAAAATATGTGTGTATGGACTGAAATGTCCTGACTAACAAAATTATTAAACCCAATGGGAAGTGGAAAACAAGTTATATACAGTCAAAATGTGCAATCTACCACTGCTGTAGGACACTAAACAATTCTATCAATCATATCCAAGACAGAAAAAGATATACATTAATATGCAACACATTTATGCTTTGTATGCATGCCATTATCACATCGCTGCGCGGGACCGACAAGGGACAACCCAGGCGATTTTTACAATGGCACCTTACAATGGACTACATGCTCAATCTAATGGTCAATAGACTAAATGCGAGGATACATCACTCTTCCCCCCACTGGCTCGGGTTCAAAACACAAACAACAGTGCACGGCATGGCATAGTGAGCCGCCTGCTATTCGAAAGTGCGAGCTTCTATGGAGCATTCAATTAAGAAAGAAAAAACAAACCCCTGTGCATACTATGGCAGATAACTACGTGTCATGATAAACCTCCTCGCCTGACCCGGGTTCGAAGCCGAGCACTAAAATGGTTTGCGCAGGACCGCATAGGTAAAATGGCTGGGGTTCGAAGATGCACATGATATGAAAACCTCAACACAAAGGGGCAACCAACCAATGCTTACAGAAAAACCACATAACCTCCCCTTGCAGACCCATCATCACACACAGGGAATCTTGGTGTAGGTGGCGTAACGGCTGCCTGCACCAAACCCCCACCCACTATGCGCAAAGGTGCACACCAACGGTCGCGGGCAGAACAAATACTCCGTGGGTCAAAACACCCATGCTAACAGTCGAGATTAACCCCCCCCCCCCCACCTATATAGGCGCAAAAAAAAACGGAATAGGAACACAGCCGGGGAAAACAAACTACCGCAACCAAAACTGACTGCAGAAAACCTTATCAAATGTCTCAACGAAATGGGAGAAGGTGAGTAAAACCTACCTGGCACGGACGTATCCGAAGAGGAGATGCTTGGTAGGATTCACGGCGGAGACACCTGTACTGAATGTACCGCAACGAGGTACCGGGAGAGCACGACAGCACGGCAGTTAGAAAAAATAACAATAGAATAATGACCTGCCTCCCCACATATATAGAAATGGTCCACACGCGTGACACGTAACATATCGGACGGGAGCCTATTCTGGATCGGAAGGTGAAACGTAAATCCTTCCGCAATGGCGGAAGGCCATAACCTAAATCTGTCCGCAGTGATAGGTAAGGCGGGAAAAACTAACGATTGGACGTCGGAGGTAAAACCAATCGGAAGGTGACAGCGCAAACTCTTCTGCAACGGTGGAGAGTCATAACAAAAATCCATCCGTGAAGCTCGAATCGAAAATAAAATGACTTTACGTCGGAAGGGCTAGCACTTTTCCCACCCGCAACGTCGAAACTTTAAAGCGTACCCCTGCCCTCAATGGCGGGTCCTAAGTTGGAATCAGAAAACTTTTAGATCGGAGAGGTAAGAGTTTTAGCAGCCGCAACGGCGGAGGAAAAAAGATTAAAAATTCCAATGCCACAGCCGCCGAAGTAAAATAACAAAACCAGGAAAGATATCGAAGTCGAAATGAAAATCCATCGGCAACGGTGGAAGAAAAAGATGGTAAAAGGCTCCGATACAAAGCCAAAATACAGCTGAAACACATGAATCGGAAAGAAAGTGAAAACCCATCCGTAACGGCGGAAAAGAAGATCATAAAAGCTTCTGATGCCAAACAAAAAAGTGTCCGACGGGAAAAACCCAACAGGTCAGAAATCGGAAGGTTTTCTTTCCGCAAAATAAAAAACCATCCGCAACTGTGGAAGACCAAAGCTAAGATCCACCCGCAACGGTGGAAAATCAAAACAAATCATCTTCCGATTCCAGCATGCTTTCAAATGCACTTAAGGGCAGCGATAGAACTTGATCGAATAGTGGATGACTTAAGGCATCATAGGAAGAAATCAAAACAATGGGTAGCTCAATCTAAGCACAAGCAATGTCTTTCTGAAAGTTCTTAGACCAATTTCAAGCAAAAAATCAAACTAATCCAAGCAAAGGAGGGTCCTAAAAAATTTTAGAATTTTGGGAAGTGGCTGTAGCTGCAACAATTGGCGACTACCTGGTGAACCCCAGATTTATGAATTAACTCCTTCCCCGTGTAGGACCATCTGAATAAAAGTTGAAATCTTCTAGATGTCTTTATCCTCAGGCTGGCCAACTTAAGCATTTAAACCATTGAGAAGTAGTCTATTCTTTGGGAAATGGTAACATCAGAAATATTGCAAGTCTTAATAACTCTTTTGAGGACAAATAAGTGAGGTTTATTTTTCCTGTCCTTAGGTATTTTACAGCTTGGACACCACAAGATTGTAATAGAGATTAAACAGTATTATCCTTTTGTTCCTCATTCCCATGCCACACTACTACATTTCGATCCAAAATCCGACAGTTACTTCCGACGGCGCGTGGATTTTTTCTTTTAAACCTACCAAAAATCAGAAAGTTAATTTTTTTTTTTAAATTTTGGTCATAAGCGTCGCTTAAGCAACGGCTAGCCTAGAAAGCGTCGCTTAAGCGACAGCACATTGAGTGAGTGGAAACTATATGTTTTACCATTGTGGAAAGAGAATATATTTGTATATTGTATATGTTTTACCATTGTGGAAACATCTTGTATACATATAATGATGGATATTGTGGAATATACTTCCATTAATACTTTGCCTCTAGGTGCGTATTCCTACCCTATAATTTTGGCTCAAAGGAACTTGGGGAGACAACATTTCCAAAGGAGAGTGAAGAAGTAGCCATCCTTTGGTCAATTATATCTTTGGGTGATTATTCTCATAGAAAAATATTGCAACACCTCTCTAAATGGGCCCATGTAGAGAAAATGACAACCAAAGTTTGAAAGCAAAGAAAATATCTACAATATATACAAAGCAAAAGTCCATGTAAGTTTGAACTAGTTAATTTCATTACCTCTAGCCTCCAACTATATCTTCCTTAATGTCTATAATAACACCTTCTAGGATATTGATTTCACACTCAATTGTTGTCATATTTAGTTTGAAGATAACTCAAAGTCAAACCATGAGATATCACCAATCTATTTTGATTTCAAAGAATTCATTTCCTTGGTAAAAATTAGGAATTGATCAATTTATTTTACCATCATATTCCCAATTCCAAATGACATATGAATAAGTTATTTTTTTAACCAGGATTTAAGTAGGCCCATTTCAAACCACATCAACATATTTACAATCAGAAAAATTTGGCATAAATGAACTTTGTAATAAGTCTAATTTTTCCTTCAAAAACACATACTTGAATCATGATATAAAAGTCTCCATACAAAACCTCGCTCCTACTATTGAGTGATTACTCATTTCCTTTGTTGGAAATCTATCTGGTTCTTCACCTGTGACCATTTTGCTTGCACCTTAAACAAAAATATCGTGTATAGTATGAAAATACTAAGGGTTGGTTTGCCTCCACAAAATGGGGTTTCATATTTGAACATAATTGACTCCTAGGTCCACATCTCCTCATAAGGACAACCCCTCAAAGTTGTTACATAATACCAAGGCATAAAGAAAATATGAATCCATATGGAACCTTATAGTTTTGGGGAATTCGGTATATTGTTGTGAAATTTCATTTTATATGACTCTTCGTCGATCCATAACTTATAAAATGAACATAATGTATGGCATATGCTACACACCTATCAAATTATCAAATTGGGTTGTACGAGACATTTGACAAGGAATAGACTTCTGCAAATTCACATTTAAACTGCCAAGAATGGGAAGCTCGTGCAGTAGTACTGTACAGAGGGGTTTTGAATCTGATATAATCGATGAACAGAAGCGGGTTGTGAGAAGGAAGGCACCGAAGAGTAAGGAGTTAAGATTGATTGTTTTGCGTTGGAAACAGCCCTATGAGAGCCCTTACACAGCGTATTCGGATGAGGAGGAGCCTTTCGGGGTTTTGAAACCGAGACTTAGCTAGGGGATTGAAGTGCTGGATCGAGAAGATGAGGAGGAAAGGTCGAAGATTGATGGCTTATGCGGCTCTGATTTGGTTGCTTTTTATGGACTGCGAAGGAATCAAAAGGATCGAAAGGAGACCCAGTAAGTTCGCTTGGCTCGCTGGCCCTGATAATCTGTGTATGCACATTGTCACTTGGAATATGAATGGCAAGGTACACAAATATATCTATGCTATTTAGGAACAAATTTCTTCCCTTTGTAGATCCTCAGGGTTCAGGAGACTCATTCAGACCTGCAACAGTTTAGCAAATCAGGGATGAATGTCCTCAAAATCTGCTAAACTGACCTAACACACACTACCAGATTCGATCACAGAAAACAAGGAAAACACACAAGGGCCAACTGCTCAAGCTTTATTAAATATCCAGACCTGCTGGAATTACAACAATAGAAGTCAAGTCTTCGGGAATCTTTCAAGCATAGGATGTTGAGTCTTGGTTTTGAGGAATTTGAGGATGGGAATATTAGGTTGCCTGAAACGTCTGGGTTGAATGACAGAGAGGGCTCTTTCTCTCCATCTGTCTATTCTTGCAGTAGGATAAATTCCAGTGCAGAGAGAGTAGATAGCTCGGATTTCTGGGATGGGCAGACGAGAGATGTTGTGCAGAGACATGCTAAGGAAGCAAAGAGTGGAAGGATATGTCTGGATAAATGGAGTGATGTTGCGAGTTCTTCGCGGCCACAACAAGAGCAGGGGGATACATTCTTTCTGAAAATTTTGCTGGGACATGGCTTAGACTCTGGTCCTTTCAATCCATTACAGTCAGATGACTATCCTCCTTTGACTCAAGCAAAATACCTTACTTTGAATGGGAGAGATGGTCGGAATAAATCTGATATTGATGGGGCAGAGAGCATGGCAATGGATTCCATTGAAAAGTCCCTAGAAGAAGACAACCTGACACTATGGGAATGCGTTGAGAGGTTGTTTCAGAGGGTGCAACAGCTAGAGAAAAGGACACACAATGATCAGCTGGATATTGAATGGGTTGCAACAAAGAAGGTGCTTCAAAAAAGTCTAGCAGCCTATTCAGCTAGTTTGAGAGATGGATCGAATAAATCTTTTCAAAGGATTTCCAGCAGGGGAGAAGCTGGTGAAGAACGTTCAGATGGAAGTGATGGATCATCAAATCTCAATGTCAATAGCTCATCTTTAGGAGAAAAGGTGACTGAGTGTGAGAATGAAAGTGACAGAAAGTCTGGTATGAGTTCTCTCTTTGAAGAATGAGATTCACCTTCCCATATACATGAATCACTGATTTTGACAAAGAAGGTGCTGCATACCAAATTAGTACCCTGTTCCAGGGAAGGATCTAAGTCCTCTCAGAGTCTATCTACAGAGGATGAGGTGGTGTCTAATAGTCTAATGGTCAAAGAGATTGTATAAGAAACTGACAAACTAGACATGAAAAGCATGTTGACGCAAGAGGAATCAATCGCCATAAAATATTCTTTTACTCAACCTATGGAAGATGGAAATAACAAAAAAACTAGCGTTAGTGATGTTTCTGATCAAGAAAACAGAAGTACAAGAACAAGAAGATGCAACTCTCTAAAAGGAAATGGGGTAAATATGACTGTAGTGAACAAGGAAGTGATAACTGTACATCATGATGGCCACATGAATACAGCAGGGCATGTTGTTGACAGTCATCCTGTGGAATTGAGGCCTGAGACTGAATGTGATTCCTTCCAAGGTGAAGTTAAACAGCTTATTCAGAGAATACAATCATTGGAAGAGGAGAGAGATTCTATGAGAGAGGCAATTCAGTATTTGAAAGGACAAAATTCACATTTAGCACAGTTGAACCAGATAGCACCAGAAGGTTATGAAGGTCAGACACCATCTCAAATCAGGAATGTAACTAAAAGGTTGCCTCCACCCGAGGGCTCATCAATTTTTTCTTTAATAAAGGTATCCTTGATTGACTGTTTTTCTAATGTTAATATAATTCCTTTTTAGTTTTTAAAAATGGTGGGTGAAAAATGCACCTTTCTAATGTTTTTCTAAAAATGGTGGGTGATCAATTGTATTAGTTTTGTTCTTATTGGCATGCTTACTCTTTGTTAAGAAAATACACTTTGACCACATGCAATATTAAGTGCTATTTTGCAATCATTTTAATTATGTTGAGTAATTGAATTGGTATGGATAAACAAAATTTACCAATGATTATATGATACCATTTTCTCAACTAAAATTAATATTACTACTACCATACCGTGGGTTGAAAACCTGTGATGAATATGTTGATCCATTGGCCCAAGGAGGAGGGGAAACACTGAAGTGACTGGTACTTGCAAGAGGACGTTACCGGACAAAAGGATTTGTAGAATCTTTTGACGCACTAGCAGAAAACAACTGTCTTCTATTCTAATGTACCTTCAAATTCTAAAGAGTATACAATTCAACCTCATGTGAATACGTCCATGTAGGAAAAATTCAAACAATGATATCAAACACTTAATTAAAAGAGTAAAACAATCCTATCTACACACTTCGGATGAAGCTCTTACACTACAGCCTATGACCAGTAAAATTTACAATAACCATAAAGTTGACCAAGAATCCATGAACCACTGATGAATTGATTTGTTATGGACTAATCAATTGTTCAGGATGTATTGGTAAATACAAAAGAATTTTTGGTTACCTCAGTTCGCATAGTTAACACCTCCTTGAACTCTTTGGTAGTGCTCATCAATCGGGTTTTTAAGTTATCCACAACTGTAGTTGAGTGTTCTGTTGTGTGTTTTGAGGTATTCCCACTTTCATTTTGAGAATTGCAGAGGATTTGCAGGTCTGTAACAGCATAATTTAATGCAGTAATATCCTGCTTGATAACAGCTGTAAGCTCTTGGATCTGTACAGTTGGATCATCAAACACTGATGTTCTTTTGGCCACTGCATAAAAAAGCTACAAAATGTCATGTTTCTCGTTCTCAAGCAAAACAAAGATTTTAAATAGAACCAAAAACTGGAGCATTGCTCCATAACAAATTATATATATATATATATATATATATATATATATATCCCTCCTAAAAAGCTTCAAACTGATTGATGAAGAATCTTTCAAAATTCGACTCCTTGAGTCAATCAACAAATTACAGAATTTTCAATGAGAAAACATGGAAAACAAATTGGTCAACATAAACCCTGGGTTTCTATTGTGAGGTAGCAAGTACATTTTATTGTTGGTTCCAGAAATATGTCCCAAGGGGCTGCACCACATAGCACGGACTTCCTTTTGCGTAGTTGATCTATTCTGCCAAATTTGCCTGGGGCTTGCACCCGGCGCTCATCCCCTTTTAAAATTGCATAATCTCACATGAAATAACAATAGACCCATGCATGATTGCAGCCCATATCCTTCTAAGATAAAAAAAATACCTTTGGCAGTACAGGTATGTTAAAATACAAAGAGAGCAACAGGAAAGAAAGGTATTCAATGTTGAAATAGTGTCACATAGCATACAGGAGTTTCTCAGTATCCCAATAAAGTCAGACTGATATGAATTTATTGCTTGTGTAAGCTTTATTGCGCAAGGAACTTCAGTTTTAAGCAAACATATCAAAATTTGAAAGAATTATTAGAAAAGAAATTATCAGTCTACACTCTAGAGCCAGTCCTAAATGGTTGAAGAACAAAAATCTAGTTTATGCCCGAAGAATCAGGACATTCCAAGATTTACATGATTTACATGAAGTCATCTAAATCTATCTCTCAACTCCTTGTATTTATACACCATGAGTTGAGAAACAAGCATATTTAGCTCTGGACGAGATCATAAAAGGGTAGTCCTGGAGGACATGCATAAAACTGGTATATGTCTGGATGACATCCAATTGACAAATAAAATGTCAACTCCATCTGATAATTTCAAGAATCATATAGATAGGGGTATGCCTTTTATCTTTTATGAATCTCATTATACCATCTTCCAATTTTGTCAAAGATCTGCCAAAAATAACTCTCGGAAACTTATTCAGTGACTGAAATGGCCTTTACTTCAGGCCCCAGGGTGTATGCATGCTTATTTTGAAGGATTTATTACTCATCTAATCCATATAAAGTTTAACAAAATCTTATGCAAAAACACAGAAACTTGAAAACAATATTGATTCATTTTAATGATCAATCTAGTCATCATCGTAAAGCTTTGAGCTTGATGATGGCTTATTTGATCAACAGGACAAGAATTAGAAATCCAAGATTAACAAGATACAATCAAAAACTCTGAACACTAACTCATTCTGAACTAGAAATTGTGAACCTCACTTGGGACTGTTACAGGACTCACACGAGACATAATAATTTGAAAGATAATCAATGAATCTAGGGTAAAGACCCAATGAACATTATCTACATCTAGATTTCAGGATGGAGATTATCAGAGTTCTCAAGATTAATCAAAGAAATTGATCCGATCACTCTGTATGAACTCACAATGCCTCCTTCATGCTGATATAAGATACTTATGGTTGAATTTGCTAACTGAATCAATTACATGCCAACTTAGCATCATGTGCCTGTCACCATCAGAGTGGGTCCATTATGTTGGTCCCAAGCTTGCTTTATTGATGTCAATGTCTTATAAGTTATTGCCATCAATCTTAACACTAACCTAGGAATGCACATGGATGTCATTTCTAAAGTCAGATATGGATCATAATTCCCCCTTTTTGGACGGTGATACACCCATCATCTTCATTGAACCATTGGTTTGAGTCAATGATGACTTGTGTATCAAGCTGATTAAGTCAACCATCTAATATCTATAGTTCTGAAGGAAAACATCTTTTTTGACCCACTTGATATTATTTTTTTAATAATTATTCATTGTCTTCTTTTCTTGAGCATATAGGATGGTGTCCTGCAATGGATGATCCATTTGTGGTAACCGGTCTATTAAGTTTAGCATCTTGAAACATTCTTCAGCCTCTTTATCTATCATAGACAACTTTAAGAGTGTGAGTTCCTACGCAGAAAACATAGGATTTATACCCAAGAAAGGCAGAAAATCTAATCTGAAAGCATTCTCCCCCCTTCTGTTCAACTATTCATTGTTCAAAAGGATCCATTTCAGATAGGTATCAGACCAGATAATGATGGCTACTCCTCTTCTATTTCAGATGCTAACCAGGAAGTTGATCTTCCTCAAACTCCATACACTTGGCTGCTTTGTCAACCATTTATAGTTCTGGAAGCAAATGTCCTTTTTGACCTACTTGATGTTGTTTTTTTAATTATTCCTTGTCCCCTTTTCTTCAACCCACAGGATGGTGCCCAAAAATGGCTGATCCATTTGCGGTATCCAATCTGTTCTGTTTGGCATCTTGAAACATTCTTGAGGCTCTCCATCTAGCATAGACAAAGTTGTAGCAATTATGTTGTAGTAGAAGGAATCAAGCATTTAACCCTATATCCTTATTGCTAATGCCCATATACTCAATCTCTGTAATTGAGGAATCAAGCATTTAACCCTATATCCTTATTGCTAATGCCCATATACTCAACTCTGTAATTGAGGAATCAAGCACTTAACCCAATATCCTTATTGTTAATGCCCATATGAGTATAGGATGGAAGAAAAGAAGAAGAAAAGGGGAAATACTAATGCGAAAGATCATCCTCGTGACAACAACCACAGGCATCAGAGGAACCACAAGAAAACTAGCCTATGTTGTCAAAACTGCTGACTCAAAACACAACAAAGAGGATATAGACCAACTTACTCTTAAGCTTCCTTTCTTCCTTGCAGGCCTGCTAACATCAGCAAGACGGTATTCATGCATGATCCAATTTGTCTTTGAGCCTTTGGGTGCTTTCCCAGCCTAGAAAACAAGAGCCTTCTTGATACCCACTCTCTTCTTTCCTCCTTTAGCATTGATGGGCTTATCAGCACCAGTAGCTTTCCAGTATCCAGAGCCAGCAGCCCTTTTAGGCCTTGATCCATTTGGGTACTTTCTATCACGGGGAGTGAAGAAGTACCATTCCTTCTCTCCAAACAGGGCTTTGTCTGTAAACAATAAAAGAAGACAAAAAGCTCATGAGTAAGTCCTGAATTCCATCTATTTACACATTCTAGAATCTGTTTAGATACACAAGTATAAGCCTTAGAGGAAAAACAAAAAACAAAGAAATACCTGGAAGCTGCCATGGATCATATTTGTAGAGATCCTACTGGAATAGTCTTATGATATAGGCTTACGGTATTCTTGGGATAGGCTCCATCCCAAGAAGTTCTGGAAAGCATTCATTGAAATTCAGGTGTCATTTTTTACATGAAGTTGTTCCAGCTATTAGGGAAAAATTCAAGGTAAACTAGATTTGAACCTCTCCACCTGGGATAGTACTCAAAATGGAAAACAAAATCCTTTTTAAATCAGAAAGGAATCCAAAAAAGATAGATAAATTATATAAAAATTATATTACAATGGTTTCCATGCAATATTTGTGTTTGCAGTCCTCAATGTATCCTCAAATACCAACTAGGCAAAACTCAAAGTCAACATAACACAACTCATAATAGGTAAACCCTGCCCTTAGTGGGAACTATAGATGTTCACAGTTGACCAATCAATCAATACATGCTTAAACTAAAGTTTAAACCACAAACCTATTCATATCAAGGATAGAAAATAGCGCAGATCCATGGGAAAAAGGGTTAAACCTTAGTTGGGAAATATGTTCCATGTCCTAGTTGGATAAGCAGATGGGTGTACCCTTTGCTTGCTAGTGCTGCTTTACACTGGATAGTGTCAACTGCCTTGACAAGGGTGTCAAAAGAAGTAGTACCAACTGTCACAAACATTGTTCTCTCTCTTTCTGTGTGTGTGCATCCATAAGTGCCGTCACTTCATCCAGGGAATAGTGCCAACCACAAATAGTATTCTGTGCTGACAATGATACATCCACTTAACATAAATCACAAGTTTACATTAAGTCCTGTCACCTGTCATTCATTGATTGAAAGAGAAAATGCCAAGCGAGAAATAGCTTATAGATTCTTTCTATGTCAAAGTTCATGCATTAATATTTCATACCACTATCAAAATTTGTTTATTTAAAAAGAATGAATTCAGGGGTCAGCAAATAGAGTCATTATAACTAAAAATTGTGAACTGAGAATAACAGCTTTGAGGAAAAAGCCTTGAAGAGCAATAATGTTATAATAATAGAAATAGCAGTGATTAAGACTAACATTTTGAATAATTAAGACAAAACACTACCTTTTTCTTGTACATTCGTTTAAGGACAGCAAAATCTATGTTCTCATAGCGAGAGAGACCCAATGTTTCATAATAATCTGAGCTACTTTTTATTTGTAGCACCTCATGTTCATGCAAAGGATTAAACCAAGCCATCCACCATGAACTTTAGCACAATACATGGAGTATATAGTTGTGATCAGAATTGCCAACTGTGCATGGTTCAGTGTAAATAGACAATACCCATGATTTTTTCAAATTCATTTGAAGAATGAAAAGCCATGAGAAGAACTTCCAAATGAAATAGGGATGGAAGACTTGCACAAACTTCTTGGATATTTTGACCCCGTGGATGTCCTTATAATAAGAATGCGAGCTACAAGAACAAGAGAATCATCAGTATAAGCAAATAAGATTTGGCTTGAATATATCATCCCACATAGAAAAGACAATGGAAACGAAATCTTTAAATAGACGGTTAAGCATTATAATGGAACATGTTTTATTGCAAATTGTCTGTGAGAGACCAAACCCATGGCCAAGGGTAGCATGCATGTTGCCCTTGAAAGCTGTTAGAACTTAGGACTGAGTAGCCATCCTCGGGCTCTTAGGAAAGTCATTTATCATCTTATGTAATGTATATTATTTAATATTACTAAGGGTGTTGTTTTTTCGATTGTGCAAAATTTTCAGTGGTATTCTTTGTTTTCAAATGGTCTCGAGGTTATTCAGAAATTTAAGTTCTACTTTTAGACTTTAGGTATTTCATAGCATGTAAAGTTTGCATTTTGATCTGAGTATATTTCTTTCTTTTGGAGACTAATGACATAATAGCTAGGTAATTCAACCAAAACTTGAGATTTCAGATTTTTTCAAAAGTAACTTTCAGACTTTAGTTACAACAATGGATACCAATTGTGCTTTCTCAACTGTTATTTGGTTAGGAACACAACCGTAATAATTGCATTGCTTTAGATTGGTTTGATCTTATAGGATAAAGCACTTGGCAATGGGAATACAGGCTTCGAAACTTGCTTGACATGATTCTAATCTGTATATCTATTTTCCATCATAGCTAGTTCAAATTCTTTAGCTTTTGACATATTCCAGGTTTTCTAGTTGTGTGTTTTAAATGTTTTAAATGCACTTTCAATTTTAAGAGATTAGCAGCAGAACATGAGGGAGTTGTGACTTGTGAGCATATGTTGTCAATATATTTAACATCTTTCAAACATTATTTTAAGCTTTTGTTTCAATATCTTTGTCAGTAATTTTTTATTCTGATCTGTTGCTTGTACCCATTCTTTTGGTGACAATGCAAGGATGGCGGGCATTCTATATCAAATGGCAGACAAAGATGGCTGAAAGAGCAATTTCTGTAGTAGAACTTGTAAAACACAGTGCCCGCTATGAGTCTCTTGAAGTAGGAGATTACCAGAGAGCGATGGAACTTTTAAAAAAGACTGAAGGCCTATGATGTTTGCACTTCTGAGTGTATGGATTAGAAAGAACTATGGTGGCAGTTGTCTGGTAAGATTTATTATTGCTTTTTGTTGGTATACTTCATACTCATCAATTAGCTCACATAAATGTGATGATACATTTGAGTGCTAGATATTGCTCATAGGTTATTTGTTTGGGAAACAATGTTGTCCAGCTAATGATGTGAAACAATTTCTATATGGATGGTATTTTTATGTGAACGTTGAATCTGAATAGGTTGTGTGAACTCTACAGGTGAATTAGACTTGTATGCTATCACAGGTGCAACAGCTGGCTGTCCAAATTCCAATAAGTTGCCTCGCATCTAAGATTGTTACTTTGTCACCTTAGAACTAGTGTTTGACCAAGGCTTCTCTGTTAATTTTTCAGAAACATGCTTGTCAGCACCATACGAACACAGTGCAGAAACCAGAAAACCCAAGACAAACTTCAACCCCTCCAGATGGGTTTCATCGGCAGACAACTTGACCACCATATCAATTGCCCTCTTGATAATAGGCTTTATTGTGGACTCACCATTTGCCAACTGAACTACAAAATTGAAGTATGCTTTCGCAGTAGGAACATCAAAAATCCTGTTCAATCCTACATGGTGGACTTACTCCTCCAATGGACATTAAAAACCAAGACAATCCTTGAAACACAATGAATAGAGATATTCATTCATGGTAATGAACTCATATTGAAGAAGCTTGAACTCAATTTGAGAGTAAACCACATAGACATTACACCTTAATTCTGCAATGAAGATCTGTGTTGGTGAAAGGAATCCCACCGTTTATGGATCATCTTCTCAACATGACTTTAGGTCTTCATGTTTGGGTATTGTCTTAAGCCAAGCCCAACCAAATCCAATGAGAGCCTTTTTCATTCAACAAATGTTAACTGTCCTATCTCCTACTTTTCAAACTGGCCAAAATCCAAAGGAATGATTAAATGCATTTAGTGCACATGGAGTACAAAATTAATGTTAAAAACCCTTCTACACCATCAATCCTACACAACAGCAAACAAGGGATGCATCTATACCAAGTGGAACTAAAAATGATACTCCACCTACTCGACAACATCTCTATGGATCTCATATTGGAG